>OMKK01003689.1:5462-27845 GCA_900302305.1 Polymixia japonica | reverse complement strand
GGAAAGACCTTGAGGACAAACAGCACCACACATATACCCCCAGCAAGACATGGTGTACACACACACACACACACACAAATACACCTGACATTTTGGGGTTGGGGTAGGAATCAGGATTGCACGGTCCTTTCTCGCTTTGTGTACACACTCAAAACTATCTGACACACACATACACGCATAACAAAGCGCCAATACCACATAATGTCTCTCTCTCTCACACACACACACACACAGATACACAGATACACACACAAGGCATCCAGTGGTCACAAACACCAGCGATCAAACTGGGGCTGAAACCAGTGGTTGGTTAGGCTAGATGCTGAGGTCAGGCTGCAGGAATGAACCCTCGTCTCTGGGAGTGAACGCTGTGGAAATGAGATTGAGTTTGAAAGTGTGTGTGGACATGTATAAGTACTTTTTAGAGGACATAAATCCGTGCAAATATAAAAAACGGAAAGGTTCGTCCTCACAAAGACTTTGTGTGTGTGCTTTTTTGTGTGTGCGAGTCAAATCAAATCTAACCAAAGCTAGGCTATCCCACATCCCAACATGAGTTTGGAAAGGGAATACTAATGACACCAATAACCATGTAATATCAGTGAAGATTTTTGGAGCCACATTCAGATTTTCATAAAGCATGTTAACACATTTGTTCACTAACTAATCAGTGCTTAATGATTTCAGTTACCAAACCAGCAGCACTATTTGGCTATGTTCTCCTTTACCTCTCAATCAAATTCTGGCAATTTGGCATTAGCCAGGATAGAGGACACTTTCCTCAAGTCAAATCCTCATCTCTGCTTAAAATACACCAAGCTCATCTCAACGCCAAGATGCTTCATGGAACATCCTGCAAATGCTATGACCACATCATCACATCTAAACCAAAGGAAATCTTTCAAAGCCCAGTTAGGGTCAATACAAAGCCTGTGAGCATGTTTACTGCTCAATGAGGATATGTTCCCACAACAGGCCAAGGCACCACTGAGAGAGACTGGTGGGGTTCAGATCTAAGTCTGATTCTACTCCAGTCTAGCACTCTATCCTCATCTCTGATGTGAAGACTCTGCTGGTGACTAGAGGTCGACCGATTAATCGGCGCAGATAGGACGTTTTACAAACTATCAGTATTGGCGGAACTTGGCTCCGAAAGTGGCCGATGGCTCCGCAGGTCACGTGGAGATGTACATCGCCGTTTTGCATGGAGGGTCCATACAGGAAGGCAAGGTAATCAGGGTTTTCCCTACCATTATACGACTTAGGCACAGGGCCTAAGTGTTTTTTCACAGCGCCTAAGCTGAATGAAAAGAAAAAACTGTTGCGCTAGCTTCTCTCCACGTTTCACCGAGGGCAGGGCTCAGCTCCTCCACGCATATGCTCGTTACTGTAAGTGCAATAAAACCTTTGTGAGTAAAAAGCCAGTAAGTATTTTATCAAACCACCTGTTCAACAAGCACGAGCATGTAAAAAAAGCAATATTTCCATCTGCTTTGTCCACAGTCTCCCAGTATGTTTTACACAACTACATCGCACTTGTTAAGTTAATAGCGAATTGTTACGAACAAGCTAAAACGCAAAAAGGTCGGGATCCTGTATGACAAGCAGAGGAGCCGCCATTCTGGAGAGAATGCAGACAAGCTCCATTTCCTCCATTATAATATCAGGCTTCTCAACTTTGACTTTCTACATACTACATTTTTTAGTTAGTTTGATATTCAGTTCCAGATTTATATGTTTATTTTGAGTTTGATGTTCAGTGATCCAGATTCAACAGTTAGGAGTTTCTAATAAAGTCAAAGATTGTTAATTTCCGATTTCTCCGTGTTGAATCTTTTCGCTTGCATGCATGCGGGGGTGTGCGCTCCAAACTATCGTTATTATATGGGCCTTTAAAAATCGGTCGACCTCTACTGGTGACTTCCTGACGCAGCATCAAGCCTTTCTGCTCCCCTGTGTAAGGGTGAGGCGATCAAGGGAAGGTAAGAAAAACACACCAATATGCATAATGGCACAGCATCCTCTGAATGTCCCCATTCTGTTACATCCCACAAGGCAAACCTGATCTCTGGTCTACACTCAACTCTGGGGGAATAAATACCAGGCCTGAATCAAAAACCTCCCAGTTTCTCCTCAAGACCAGGGGTGCCTTGTTCTACACTAGGCCAAGTCCCAGGGAGTAATTTGGCAGGGTTCAGGTTTCTTGGTATGTGTAGGAGTGGCTGGGGTAAGCACAGAGTGATTAGAGAGATTCTGACCTTGACACTTACACACTTTCTCACACAAAGGAATGAAGGGAGATGTAACATTTTTCTGGTGGTTATTAGATTCTGTCTCATATAGCAATTCCACACAGAAACAGTAATTTGATCTCACAAGAAGGATTTGAATGGAAGTTTGGTTAAAGAACTTGACAGCTTTGTTTGTTAGCACTTAAGCTTTACCTTCTTGGAGTGCCTTTGAGATTTCAAGCCCTCTCCAACATTACTGCCAAGTGATGTTCTTAATGTTCAGTAGAACATTAAGTATTGTGCAGTAGTTCAAGGTCTAATGTATCTGGGTGCTCTGCAGTGACTGATGTGATAAAGTCAGAGTTTCTCCAATTCAAAGCAGAGTGCATGTGAGGAAGATGGCATGCTGATCAGTGTGCTTGGAACCACACTTATCTCAATCTCTCAAATTCTACACAAAAACACATAACATGGCTTCAGACAGAGCCTCACCATTGTGCTCCCAGGTTTAACCGTTTTCCCCAATCAATGCTTAAAAGGAATAGTTCATAGTTCAATTTTTTAAATTATTTTTTTTAAAATTATATACCAACTCATCCTCATGTCAGTCTAAGCTCCATTGAAGTTTGTATGCCTGCATAACACATAGCGAGTTGGCTAGCAAAGTTCCATCTCTCCCTTTAATCATTTCAATTGTTTGTCCCTCCAAAAAGGGCAAAAATGATGATAAAATAACTCCAAACTGGCTTCGGGACACTAGGATTATGCTGCATGAGGAAACAATTGCACTGCGAGTCTAAAAGGCCTATATTTACACCAGTATTCATCCAAGTCTTCACTGATACTGTTTTTAAAAGCGTTCACCCAAACATCACATGTTCACGTTCTCCTCGATGTAACTCACTTTGGGCGGAGCCCTTTCCATTTGTGTGACGTATAGCCCTGATTAGGAGTGTAACCGTGGAAATGGGCAGGGTCTCATATTGAGCAGAGCGCAGACATGTGATGTTTGGGTGCTTGCCAGCATAAACGCTTTCAAAAACCACGGCATTAATGAAGACTTTGCTAAATACTAGTGTAAATATAGGTCTTTTGGACTCTGCACAATTGTTTGGCTTCAGAACACTTGGATTACGCTGCACAAGCAGTTTGGAGTAATTTTATGGTCATTGTTTGCAGATTTTGGAAGGCTAAAGAGCCAGTCATCATTCCCTTTAACAGTTTGGAAGAAGGCTGAGATGGAACTTTGCTAACTAACTCGCCTTGTGTTATATGAATATATAAACGTCACCGGAGCATCCAGTGGCATGAGGGTGAGAGGAATCACTTATTTTAAATATTGAATTGTTAATTGTTGGAACTATTCCTTTAAGAGGGCTAACCAGGGCCTACATAATGACCATGATTTGTTTTGCATCTTGTCTAAAGAAACAATATAGAAGTGGGGCTGACAACAGGAGAACCCACCACAATGGGACAGACACTCTGGAGAGCACCATCAGACCCCCAGAGCACAGCACTATTGGTCTACGCCAGGTTTTACAAACGTATTGAACAGGTTTTTGTACAGACTGGAATTTTTTTATATTTCTCTGTTATTTCACATGAACCCAGTTAGAGCGGACCAATTGCTTCTTTGGTAGCTATGGATGAAAGTAAAAATAAACAAATTCAAAAGTCGAATATAGGTCGACTATGTAAAAATGACGAACACTTCAACTGCCAAACTGTCGAACAGTCAATCTCGAAACTCGTAAAATCATGGCGGACGAAGATGTGCAGCAGATCATTACTCAACATTTAAGAAGTGATGTTTGGAAAGTGTTAAGAGCATAAGATTTTGCCATGACAAAAGCACCGCACTATGGTTGTTTCGGTTATTTCCCTCTAGTGGATAAAACACGCAATGCACCTGGTAATTCTAAGTGTTCTTGGCACGCCTTTCGTAATATAATATGTACGTAGTCGACTGTTGTTCGACTATTGATCATTTCCATGTAGGCGCATTCGACTAGTATTCTCAGGGAAATTGACAACCCTAAACAGTAGATCAACAGAGAGAACAGGTCTGCTCATAAAAAATAGCTGCAACAGGTACTGAACATATATCATGGATGAGATGGAGAAAAGATGACTGCTTCTAAAACATATCCAGTGTTGCAGTAGAGAATCAATGTTATCAGCTCCTCTTAAACTGATGCAGTTTATCAGATCCTAGTCATACGATGGTAACGTAGCCCAAACCTCTAGGCTATATAAAATGCATGACATCCCTTGTGCTGAAAACCTCCCAAATGTAAAATGCATCCATCCTTTCAAAAAGAAAAATAAATATTAATAGAAATCTACTGGAGCTTTGTCCATCACCTTTTTTATACGATTACAGTGACTGTCGTCGCAGACCAGAATACGGCTCCAAAAGGTGCAAAATACACAAATCGTCTGCATGTACAACCTGGGAAGAACACATTTGCCGTGCACTGAGAGTCTTGTTGCCTCCACCAAAAGTTCTATGTGATGCTGCATGCAAAGAATTCAGTCAATCCCCAAATGGATGTGATTTCTAACTTGGTAAAAAACCATCTGTGTGTGTGTGTGTGTGTGTGCGCTCGCTGGCATGTTGGTCACCGATACGCTACCCCCTACCCTTTGGAATAATCTCATGTTCCTTTCATTCCAAAAAGAGGCATCCATCATTTGGAAACACGACATCTCCCCTTGCAGAATGATTAGTGATATTCAAGTCAAACTCACTATGGTGCATCGTTCTCAACTTCTTCTCAACCCTCCACCAACTGCCACTTAACTCTCTCACCTAACCATGACCTTCAATACTTACCCTCACTATTCTATCTAATCAGGAGGACCCACTCACAAGGATAAGGAACATACAAAACATACAATCCAATTCGTCTAATATGGCATCTGACCCACAAGCACGACCTTCCTATCCGTCTCTGTCCTCTCCTTGTCCTGCCCCATCTGTTCCCTTTCCTTTCCTTGGTCAAGATCAAGAAGCAACCGCTTGACAGTTCCTGACTCAGACAACAGATACCATACGCTGCACAGTGGTGAAGATTACACACCTAGTAAATGTGTTTTCATGCCACCGTTCAATTGCTGGACTTGAAAATCTTGTTGCTAATGTTCCAAGTCATTGTCCACTCCCTGCTTTTTTGTCCTACTCTGTGTTCCACAGTGAGTTCTTAGTATCAAGTGGAAAGATCACTTGATTCTTCCAACAAAACACAAACTCTCTCTCATCCATCTTCTAGAAGCAAAAACAAGGACAGGATACCGTCGCTCCAGAATGTGACTGTGGCCCCGAAACGGGAAATATAACGAATAATCTGCTGTGGCATAATTCATCTACTTAATGGCACAAACGTTAGTCAGACTCCTGGATATTCTCACTGGGCAGTGAACAATACACTGAACTCTGTCACTTAATAACAACACCGTCTACTCCTAGTTTTTCTCTCTGGTTCCATCCCCGTCCTGTGAAAGGACAATATTGACAGTCTGCCAGAAGCGGGGATCTGACTCATACACATTGTGAATGTGTGGCATTGTGCCGGTGAAAGACCGCCTCAAGCGCAACCCACTTGCACCGCAGGTGTCAAAATCCCCCATTCTGACTGGCCATGACACTGGTGTCCTCTCTTCCTTCTTAGTCCTGTCCTTGCCCTCTCTCTCTCTCTTTCTCCCTCCTTCCAGTGACAGAGACAACCGGTGAGGTGAAGTGCGTCTGAGTGGAGTGTGGTAACGTGGAACGTCTCGGCGTCAGCTCACCTGAAGGCCCGTCCTCTGCCCCTGGGTGGCGTGTAGCCGCTGTAGTAGCGTGCGCGCGACGAGGAGAAGTTCCCTCCCCGTGAGCGGAAGCGGGCCCGGGGGAACCCGCGGTCTGTGGTACTGATGCCTGGTCTGTTTGTTCTCTTGGCGCCAACCTGAAGAGGAAGCGTTGGGACAGTTAAATAAAAATCTTACAAGGTCCAGAGCATCTTGGTTCTCCCTGTTCTAGCTCTTCAAACTTTCATGTTAAGCTTAAACGGAAATTGGTTATAGTCTTGGGACAGTTCTACCATTGAGGCTAGACAGGATCTTGGCAAATATGTCAATATATAAACCTCTCGTTTTGGTACGGGATGGTCAAAGTGTATTTCTTATATATAATTTACGAACAGACCCCGAGTCCTCCTATACATATGGCTCAGCTGCCAGCCCACATGCCTGCGACTTGATTGACAGCCTTCATCTGAATGTTCATTGGGGTTGCAGGCCCATAAAATTAATATTATATTAATATATTTGAAATATTTGTATTAAAAGTCATTGGAACCGTCAGTGGCCTCCTTAATGAACAATTTGTCTCTTCTTGATGCTACACCTTTCGTGATGTCTGTATTCACTGCCCAATACCCATCATGCAAAGTCTACATCATTCTAGCTCTAGGGACCAGGTAAAACTGGCAGGTATACTTTCATTTTCTGTTATTAGTCAATATTTGGACATGTATAATATGGACATGAACACAACATTACATTTCACTTAAAGGGAAAAGAGGAAACAATATTATTGAGGTGTTTGCTCACCTTTATCTGCCTCCCTCTGAATAGGGATTCATCCAAAGCCATGGCTGTCCTAACAGACTCCTTGTCTGCAAACTCAATATAGGCAAACCTTAAAAAAAAGAAGATAGAAATTACCCATAATGAATTACAGGGATAATCAGTTGAAATAACCTTGGCCTAATAAACACTACGCCCTGTTATAAAAGATATGAAAAGACGGCATCATCAAATTACCACTTCTAAGTTTTTTTTGTTTTGTTTTTATTTCTCCTTGGGATGCTCTATGTATTTGGTACACATGAGGGTGACCCACCCACCCAGCCAACACACGGTGAACAAGGCACTATAGTTTTGTCTTTACCCTTTGGGATGCCCTGTGAACTTGTCACACAGGATGGTGACTCTGTTGACAGAACCACAGCCGTGGAAGTGAGCCTCCAGCTCCTCTGCTGTGGCGCCATAGTCCACCTGAGGATGAAGAGGGTACAAGGTCAGACGTCACTTGTACAGAAAAACACGAATGTGCCGTGAGCCCAGTTCTAGGTAAAATCCATTTTATTCAATTATAACAGACAATTTCCCATTAGAAAAGCAGTTTGGACACATCGTATTAAAGCTATGAGAAGGGTGTGCCAGGGTGACTTGCTATGGTACCCAACTTTGTCTGTTAATACAGATGCAGGCACACAAACAAATAACAAAATGATAACCAATGGTTAATATGTTGACATTGGGGATGAGTACCATGTTAAAAAATAAGCATGGCGACTAATGTAACATAAAACATACATGTAGCTGAATATATTAAGCCTACACAAGTTGGAGTCAATAGCCGAGTTTCCATCAAATTTTCTTTATGAAAATAATGTATTGAATCAGAAAGTTGTGAATGGTAGTACATTTCAATAACATTTCCTGAATAAGATTCTCAGTAAAGAAATACTGCAATAAACATTTTTTGAATAAATAATCAAGAACCCTTTTTATTCAAATTCACTTAAATGTGCTTGACGGTTGGATGGAAACATAACTACAGTCTGCAATAAAAAGGAATATTACCAGAAAAACAATAACAAAGAAAGAAAAGGATAATGAGTAAACGGTAAGTTAAGATGAGTTTTATGATTTAAATTTTGAATAAAATTGGAGGCAAAAAACCCCAAAACACTACATCCATTATTGCAAGACAATGTTAGAACAGTAGCCTACGTTTCCGACGTAAATAGATCTGCCGTCTGCTTCCATCTTTTCCTCGATGGACATGATGACGGGACCAGCTGTACAGGAGAGAGGAAGAAAAACACACATCCAACTTGAGCAACAAAAGTAGTCCCACTGTAGTAACCAATAAAAAAAGACACAATATGGGTTTACATTTATGGAGTCCTCTGTATGAGTCTTCAGGTTTAATGAAGTTTAATAAGTCTGGAGTCTCATCAGACTACATTTTTCTGTGAGTGAATAAGGTAGAAGATTGATTTAATCTGCTTTGTTTTCCTATAGGTTACATGTGCCTCCTGAAATGGGATTTTGTATTACTGGGTGGGGGTTCCCACCCTTCAGCCTGGAATTACCCTCCATATTCAATCCAATAGTTTGTGTGTCCCCAGTCTTATGTGACTCTTTGATAGAGACACACAGATGCATACCTGGTGGGGGGCTGAGGTTCATCTGTTTCTCCACCTCGTTCTGGAGCTCCTTCAGCTTCTCCGCTTCTTCCTCCATCTCTCTCACCCGGGCCTTGATTGCCTCCAGCTCCTGCCAAACAGCAGCAAATACACAGATGTCAATCTATCACACACTTAAACTTGGTCCACAAACACACATGCGCCAACATGCATTGCAACAACCTCAAGTTGACTACATTCATTACCATCACTAAAACTTGTACCTTAATTGAAATTCTAGCCCTACTAAACCCCAACTCAAAAACGGATCCTTTTCAAAGTGTCAGCCAAAAGGTCCTCACCTCTCATGTCCAGAACTTACACACATGTATGATAAGCACACATTAAATGAGAGTCATCTGTGGAAAGTCGTTATCAAATCAAAGCTAAAAGAGAATGAATCCCACACAAAAACAAAACTGCTGTTAAACACCTCAATCTAGAGAGGAAATGAATGACAGTCGGCCATCTCTTCGCTATAGCTGTGTCTGACTGTAGCACGCTAGGAAAATGCTGCTGCAGCCTAAGCTGACCCTGTATGCGCATGTTGCATGCTTGACTGACTGAGGGCGTCGAGTGAGAGGCAGGCTCACACATGACCTCGATCTGGGTGGAAAGGGGAAAGTCTGAGCGTGGTGATAGTTACTTTCTCCTACTAGCTGCAAAGCTTCACCTAAAAAAATTAGCTTGACTCAATTCCCTCACTTCACTCATATCACCCTGCTCAACTGTCAGTTCTTCCTCACCACATAAATTCACCAGTAGCCTTTTTTGTTTTGCACCTACCACTAGGAACAATGTCCAACAGCCTGAAACAGCCTGAGTTCATACTTTATACTCATAACATCATGGATTTGAAGCAAGTTGTGTTTCCCCCGTCACTATCAACTGTAACAATCTAATCAATAAAATAAGAAAATAGCGAAACTGCATCATGTCCACCAAGTCATATTTATTTCCAATAAGAAAATAACTAAAGCCAATGTTATAGTCATGACATCATAATCTTCTAAATTAGTGCCATTTCGGTATATTAACTGGCTCTGGAAATGGAACAGAGACTGTGACCAGGTGTGAGGAGAAAACAAGAACTGAAATCCTCAAAGCCACAACTCTTAGGGGAAAAAAAACCCACTACAGTGATCACCAGGATGTTTGATAGCTCTCGTTGGAGCAGGCTTTGCTTTCTGACAGTGGTGCACTGCAGCACAATGGGAGTCGCTCCAGCTCCATCCAGGGCTGCCGCCGATACTGACAGGATTTGTTTTTAGAAGCCATCCCAACACACCAGTGACTGCAGAGGGCTGGGCACAGACTGCCTTTGATTTACAAAAAACCCCCCACAAAAAACAAACAAGGTACAACTTGGGATTTTCAGCACTCCTTGATGGTATGTAAAAAAGTCCTCCCAGTGCACCTGATTAAACCTGTTCACTGACACACATTAGATGGTGATAATGGCAGCATGGCACCATAACTCACAATCCCATGGACGTGACCTAGAATCTGATGTTTCAAGTACCCTCAACAGCCTTCAGGTACATATTTTCAGGTGCTGTTTCAAGAACAGGCATGTGGTACAGTAACCTACATTCACAGCAGTTATGTGCTTAAGCAGCGTCTTGAATATACTTGGCTAGCACTGACACATAAAAGACCGTATTTTGTCGCATATTTAGTACATGCTCTTCACTCCCCTCCCTGCTCTCCTTGCACTGAAGGATGCAAACCCAGCCCCTCGAATACCGCAACCCCCTGCTTCTGCGTTTTTAGCCACTCACACAAGAAATACACCTGCACATGATGAAGCAAGTCGCTGCTACAACATAAAAACACACAAATGTACAAGTGTTGGAAAAAAAGGAACGAACTAAACCAACAGGATGTGGGTCTTTGACTGTCTGATGAACCGAACAATATCGAACGATATAAAATGTGGCACATCGCCCAAAATGTAAGATAATGATTATCGGTCAGGTGCACATCTACCAATTCCACCCCAGCTTTGTTACAATCAGCTAACTTGCTGAACTAGCTTTGCCACTCAGTGTCATTTCATCTGTAGGGCAACTGACAAGGCTAACATCCAGCTAGCAAGCTAAGAGCCGTTAGCTCCAACAGGAGAACAAATGCCGCATTTCATCCTGTGGGCCGGTGATTTACACCGCAGGTCTGGTGGTCATGTTAGCTGCAACACTTGATGCTACCGCGTTAGCTAAGCTAGTCACCGGGATCACTTACATGTGCACACACACACACACCAGTGCTCGAAATGCAGCAGCTGTCAGCATACGGCGATGGTCGAAGGAAATAAAAGGCGTGTTTACCGTTTAGCAGGTCGCCTTCTCGGTAGATAAGACTCGCACTGCAGCGGCCCTGTCCCTACCCTCGCCCCTGACCGTCTCCTACATCTCCGTCTCGCATATTTGGCGATGAGGATTTTTTTACCCCCACCAGGTCGACCGCTCTCTGGCGCAGAGAAACTGGCACCGCTGTTGCGCCAAGATGGCTACCGGCACCACGCATGTCACCACCCATTTCTACTGCACTGCGTGAACCACAATGGCGTCTTAACACCGACCTGGCGACGGCAGTAACGATCACAGCATGTGACACACGATTTGTAGTAGAAAACTAAACAAAAAGATCGGGGGGGCTTCATACGCCGTTAACTAAACGTTTCGCGAAACGCGGTACATTTTTAAGTCTTCGTGTGAATCTCACGGGTTTTTACAACAATGCCCTTCGCTTACCGGGTCTTCAATCGCGGCCTCTCCCTCTTCTAATCCCGGCTCCTCGTCACCGACGCCCGGGTCTTCTAGCTCTGGGTGACCGGGGTCTGAATCTAGTAGGGATTCCTCCGCCAGTCCGTTGCCGAACTCCGCCATCGCCCTATTCCCGCTGTACCGACGCGCCTCGTGGCGGAACCGTCACAGGCCCTTTACTCACGCGAGGGGGGAAAGTGTGAGCGCGCGGGGCGAAAGAAAAAAAAAACGGCGGAAAAACGCCGCTTAGGAAAGTTAAAATGGGGAAATAAAATACCAGCTTCAGTTCCAACCACTATTCAAACGGAATTCCCCCCGGTACTCAAAGACTACCGTTTTCACTCGCTCTCTCGGGATAGTGAGCCCGGTTTACAGCAGAGAACCTAGTTTATTTACTTGAATATGTGTATAAAAGCGAGGACTCTACGCGAGAACAGTGTCCCTTCAGTTCAGAAATGGAAGCCAGGGGCGGAGTCATGTCTCACTGCAGGCGTCATCTCTCAATCCTATTTGTCAATGCGGGACTCTAGACAAACCTCCCTTGTGTTTCGCGGGTTCCCATTGGATAGCTCGACAGGACATTCCGGGTTTCGACTCACACATGTGCCTTTAATTCGATTACACTGCTGTCAATCACTCGCCCGTTAGTCGTAAAAAGCTGGCTATCCCATTTGTTCAGCAAATTATTCCCAAACACGTTACAGATTGTGTCGTATAAATTGTCTTCTCTAGTGCAATTTAAATTACCTTTCTTTGAAAACGTGATAAAAGCCATAGCCTCAAACAGAAATCACTAAAGATGTCTGTCAAAAACCACAGAAAAGACCAAGGTATGGTTAGGCCTACAATTAAACCTCAATATTTGGTGACACCAAGAAAAAGCAATAGCCTACAATCAAATATCCCAATGACTTTATAGTTACACAGGTCAGATTTGTTGTCAACTGATTTTATTTCTTTTTCTGTATATCAAAGAAAGCAGAATGGAGACCAAACACAAAAGGCAGGTACAAGTGAGGAAAAAAATTAAGCTTAATCAAAATTCTAACAGTTCATAAAGACACTGCCACCGTTATTGTTCAATATTCATACCAATACCATACTCTTTTGAACAAAGAGGTGGCATTAAAAACCGTTATGGATCAATAATAATCAAAACAGTGATGAATAGTAATGATAATAGGATAAGTAGTAGTACAGTTATAACAATAGTGATAATCAAAGTGACAATGAAACATAAGAGGAAAAAAAAGCAGATCTCCATAAAAACCTATCTAGTTTGGACAGTGCAACACCGTGTCTGAGTGTGTGTATAATCCCAGTCTTGAGGATCAAGCACTCCAGTCCTTGCTTTAAACACAAGATACAGCTTCTGACAGCAATGGAAATTATTACTAATGAAAGGACATTTTTAATATCCATCTTTAATTTTAAAACCCCATATCGAGTGACTCGTGCTGTGTTAATGGCTGGGTTCATCTGAAATGCCTGTAGCTTGTGCAAAAATTGTGGACTGGTGCAAGTGCCAAGCCATGGGATGTCCTTTACAGTTTGCATTTAAAAACACCTCTCCTGCTCTCTGTCGACCTCAAGATTGCTTTTTGGTTTTTTTGAATGACAGAAAGCAAAGGGAGGATAACTTTGGAATATCAGTTTTTTTCTTAATATATTTCTTTACAAAAAGTCATTTTTTTAGTTTTGCATTTTGTTAAAACTATTGATAGTAACATTAATAACAATAATATACAACTTAAACTGAAGGAAAATGTCTTTAGTATTTCACGTGTCCTTCAAAACAGCACCATCTTATTAGCTCTCTAGTCAACACATTTCATATTTCCCAATTTGCTTCCTAGACTTGAGTACCCATAGTCTCATAAGGCTACTGGAGAATATCCATCTCTCCTCCCTTGTCTTGATTTCCACACATCGTTGGATCTTGTCTCCCAGCACGTACATTACCAGAATTAACAATGATGCTTCAGAACTGAAAAAATAAAAGAAAGAAAAACAACCCATTCCAAGCCGTTCTTGTTATATCTCTAGGTGTCTGGCTTTTTCCAAAGAAAGTTATGCCAGATGTATTATTTGCTTGTATGACTCATTGCTGTAAATCTTAAATCAATAAATTGCTTCACACTCAGTTTTCCTGACAAACAGAACAGTTAATTTACCAAATGAAGGACCTGAATTGACCCTTTTTGCCAGACATGAGTAAAATTGAATTTATATGCACACATTACATGAGGGGCACTTGGGTTTGAAATCATCTTCCAAGGGATGTGTCTTCTTTTTAAGGCCGTCATGTTTCTGGCACACCACAAGTAGTTGAAAACATTTCTTTTGAGACACATCTGAAGAGTTTAATTCCAAAATGAGACATCCACCATTTAAAACTCTTACAAAAGGGACACATAACAGAACGACACCAAATAGGATAGTTGGGAACTTAAAGGATAATTACGGCCATTTTCAACCTGGACCTCACTTCCCTATTTTACCAATCGACTGACCAAAATTTAATCAACTGCTTCATTATAGTGGTACTTAAAGAGTTGGCTGGGCACGCTAATTTCCAATGCCATTCTTCGGGGCAATCACAAACTCTAGAAAACGATCCCCAAATCACCCAAAACCTTTTCAAAATGGTGATGCTCATCCTGCAGTAATACATGTCTGTAAAGAGGTTATTAAAAAAATATCAAGACATGCCCATTTCATACAGTTTTGATGCCGTTAGCCATTCTCCCGGTGATGCATACCAGCAGCCAGCAAAGAGAAACAAGGAAGTGATGAAGCAATGGCCAAACTAGCATCTAAGCTGTACCAAACAGGCATGTCTAGAGATATTTTTATTAACATCCATTTACAGACATGCATCACTGCAGGACAAGCGTGGACAAGGACATGTTTTGGGTGATTTTGTAATTGTTTTTTAGAGTTTGCGAACGCCCAGAAGAACGATATTAGAGACTTGCGCGCCCAGCCAAGTGAGTCCCTATGTACCACAAGAACGAAGAAATTGATTACATTTTGGTCAGAGCCAATTGGTATGATAGGAAAAGATGGGGAAATTAAGTCCAGTTCAAAAATGGACAGAATTATCCTCCTTGTTCTTGGCTGACAACATGCTGATGCTTTTACAGACAGCAATCGCTGAATGACATTAAAGTTCATGTGATGTGTATGGTTTTCCCCCTCAAAACATGGATGTTTAATATTTTGGAACAGAACTCCTCTACCCCGGTAGGCTTCTAGCACAACAGCAGGGTCACACCTAAAGCACGTTTTGATAGACTAGTAAAACAAATCGTCAATTTAATTCATGTGATTGATATTAAGGCATCCAACATGCAGTCGTTTATCTTTCCATTAAAAGACATTGCATGAGAATGCTTAAAAATTTTTAATACAATGTAAAAATGTGTCAAAAGTGCGGTATGCCAAGAGTCTACCTTTCTAAGCCTGTCATTTTGCCCTGTCTATTTGGATTGTCATGAAAACAGTGAACATATTCGCTAATGGGGAAAATATGAACAGCGCAATTCTTGCTAAAGTACCGTTAGAAATCCCAAGTGAGTAGACACACGACGCTCTTTTAGAACAAGCTGTAGCAAATAAAAAGGTGACAGTCAACAGCAGGTTTGCCTCTCCCACTGGTTCAATCCACTCATTAAATCCAAGCAATCCTTGCCCTAAAAGTGAAAGCAGACAAAAGAAAAAAACAATTTCGTAGGAGCAAACTGGGAGATATTGATGCCAATATTTCATGTTGTTGTCCCAAACAGTGTGCCGGGCCAAATGTCAAACGGCCAACTCCAAAGAAGCAAGAAACATTTTGCATCAGTCTTCCGGGTAGTAGGACAGTGCACAAGCATGGCAAGTCGAGTAACTCATGTAAGGAAGGTAATATATAACCACAGGCCTCGGACCAAAATTGTTAGGTTGGGGGTTGTGGGGGTTGTAGGGGTTTGAGGGAGACTTGAGACATGTACATCACTCATTTGAGAGCTACTGATGAAGTGTGAAGTGGAGTGGCTGTTGTTGAATTAGATTCCAGGTGAACTCTATAAGGATAGGATAAATGTTCAACAGGCTTTCAGTCAGTGAGGGTTGAGCAAGGGATAGTGGGTGCAGGGAGAGCCAACTCCAAAAACTAAACAATATTAGCTTTTGAGGATTAGTGCTCAAATTTGTGTTCATTAAAATCTGAGGAGCCCAAATGGGTCCGGGAAGAGTCAGTTGCAGATCAATCCTGATCTGAGTCTTTTAGCTGTTGCTGGTGGCCGTTGGTGGAGGTGACTCAACCACTGTCTCCCCTCCAGACCCACCACCAGAACTAGTGACCGGGCTGGAATGGGAGACCTGCGAGCTCGGCACAGCACCACCAGATCCGCTATTACCGGTTCCGTTCTTGTTGACCAGAGTTGTCGGCTGGCCAAAGTTAGTGGTTCTCAGGGTTGCCAGATGACGCGGGGAGAAGACGTGAGCTCTGGCCGCGGCCCGGGACTCAAAGCATATGCTGCAGGCCTCACAGCGGCCCGTCAGGGTCTCCTTGGGTGGTGGCTGGCCCGCCACCGGGGGAGCTGCGGGCTCGATAACCGTCAGCTGGACCGGTTTGGGCAGGATGGGACGGTTGGCTCTGAGAGCGTTGTACTGCAGGTAGCTTCCCGAGCTCATGTCTATTTTTCCGGCCGGAGACTGGGAATGAGAAAGTGGGATAGATAGAGAGAGGAGGGATATTAAAGGACAACTTGATTGATTTTGATGTTCTTTGAGCTGATACATGCATTGT
Organism: Polymixia japonica; assembly: GCA_900302305.1. Classification (NCBI taxonomy): domain Eukaryota; kingdom Metazoa; phylum Chordata; class Actinopteri; order Polymixiiformes; family Polymixiidae; genus Polymixia; species Polymixia japonica. The sequence goes on along the minus strand of OMKK01003689.1, from coordinate 11,815 downwards.
GGTGCTGTACAATGTCTTCCCACAATGAATCAAGTCTGAAAATGTCAACTTAGTATTTTGGGTGGAAAATTCAATTTTCTTGGTTCAAATAACCCACATCATTGCTCTTTGCTTACGTTTGGCCAGTATTTTTTTCTAAAAAAGCAGGAGGAAAAATAACGACTGGAGTGGGACTAAACTAACATTTCTAAAATATTTGCCCTCATTTGGGTTGGTTCCATGTAGTTACTAAAGCAACAATATCTTTTATTTTGTCCATTTGTTGAGTAGACAGCATAACTTAAAATATTTAGATTACTTAAAGCCAATCCATATCAGTGCTCTCAATTATCAATAATTACTAGAATAAACAATCAATTATCTATAGCTACAACAGTTATACATGTTTTTCTTTTAAGAGAGAGATTGGATACAATTTACTCTTAGGGAAAAAAAGCCTTCCATATAGAATTTCTCAGGCTTCTAATTTTTTTCAATTAACTCTATTCATTTATTTTTTTCCTAAATGTACAGACATGTGACTTTTGTACAGAAGACTAATAAAATATAATTTTACAAACCTCACAGCTTACCATTTTCTCTTGTTGCAGCCTCCAGCGCTTCTCCTTGGCCCTGGTGTTCTGGAACCAGATCTGCACCACCTTGAGGGGCAGGCTGAGCTCCGTGCCGATGGCCTCACACTCCATGGCGTTGGGATGGGCGCAGGTCTCGTAGCAGGACTGTAGGATGGACAGCTGCAGGCAGGACAGGTGAGTGCGCGGCCTACGACTGGATGAGTGGGGCAGGAAGCTACTCTCCGTCGGGCTGGATTTCACCGCAGCCGGGGTGGTGGGGCTGGCCACCTTACCAGAGCTAGGGGTATTCGGGCTCACTGGCGCAATGCTAGGGGTGGGAGGAGGGGGAATGGTGCGAGTAGGTGTGTGTGTGGGAAGAGCCAGCTGTTCTCTGGACACTGTGTTGATCTTAAAGGGGCCTTTGGTGGTCCAGTAGTTGAGGCCGTTTTGTTTTTGTGGCACCGCTGTTGTGGTGGGAGGCTTGTTGTTGATGGGTGTGGCGGGCAGTTTGGGCACCATGCGGTTGGTGGCTCCTGGTCCCGGTCCGATCTCGTTTTCATTGTCTCTCTCGTCATCCGTCTTCTCTTCCTCGCTCTCCTCCTCTAGCTTGAGCTTCGGGGCCGGGCGCGGGGCAATGGGGATGGGGTCCTTGGGGGTTGCTAGGAGGATAGGGGTATTGATTTTGGGTGCAACTTTGACCATGGTGACATTGCTGGTGGTTTCTAGTTTGGTCTTTGGCACAACAGAAGCACTGCTGCTCACAGAAGAGACTGCAGTGGAGGCAACTACCTCCTTAGGCTTGATGGGAATTGGGGTTTGTTTTTTCACCACAGCTGATTTGTTCACCTCCTTCACAAGCTCTTTCTCAGTCTTCATGAGGGTGCGGACTATAGGGGCAGCTGTAATGCACCCAGTATTGTTGGCGATGGGCTTGTTGGAGAATATGGGTTTGGAGAGAGGCCAGGTGAATTTGATGAGAGGTTTGCCCACCGCCGCCAGGGTTCCATCGCTGATGAATCGGACCTCCCCCTTGCGTTCCCTCGCTCTCATGTTTTGGAACCAAATCTGGACAACCTTCTTTGGAAGATGGACCCATTCAGAAATCTGTTCAAACTCGTGCTTCCCGGGATTTGGGTCTTTGAAATAGCAGCCATACAGAATGTCGAGTTGCTCGGCTTGGATGATGGTCCGGGAGCGCCGCATGTCACGATACCGCTTGCCTTTGGACCTCCTCTGCTGCTGCTCCCTCTCTTTCTCCCTCTCCCTCTCCTTTTCTCTCTCCCTCTCCAATAGTGTGGCGTTCATCTTCTCCGCTGCCCTCATGTAAATACTAGACTTTGTAATGTTACTGCAGTTGATCAGACCGCTGCCACTGTTAGGAGGAGGTGTGTTAGCAGACTCAGGCTTAACCTGGACGACTACTAGACCTTTGGACGTGGGCCTCAGACCAAGCCCATCCAGCAAACGTCCCTTCTGTACTGATGTTTTATCAGCGATGGACAATGATGAGGAGGAGGAGGAAGAGGAAGCAGATTTTGAATTGCCATTTTTCCCCATGCTGAGATCCAGAGCCGACTCGCAGTCGCCACCATTGGACAGGTAGTGAGAAGTTTGGCCGAGGGAAGAGAGAGACTGTGTGAGAAGAGACTCGGAGAAGCGGGTGATATTCGGTGGGTTGGGAAAGGCCTGTACTTTTCTGACATCTCCCACCACCGAGGACGGAAGAGAGAGAACATAGGGGCTGATGAACTGGGTAGCGAAGGGAGCGAGGGACAGAGACAGAGGGAGGGAGTGGAGGATACCGCCTGGAAGCTCGGCATGGGGCTGAGCGCTCGGAGGATCCCCTTGGGCCTCCAACTCTAGATCCACATCTGAGTCCAATCTCTCCTTCTTGATTTCCACCTCGTCGCGGTCACAATCCCTCTTCCTCTTCTTTCTGTCTGCTCTCCGGCCTACTCCGCCCTCCTCCTCCTCCTCGTACTCATCCTCCACGTCGGAGAGGAAGACAGTGGTGGAGCGCAGTACCTTCCCTCCGCCAGAGCCCTTATCGCCGGCCACTTCCCGCTGAGCTTCATCTTTCCCGGGGCTGTCAGCACCTTCCCTCATGGACCCATTCTGACTCTCCTCCTCAGACACGATGACCGAGGTGTAGACGTCTTCATTTTCAGAGTCGGAGGTCAGACAGGCATCTCCCTGGCCCTCCCTCCCCAGGTCCCTCTCTCTCTTCTTCCCCCTTCGGCTTGACAAATCAATCGCCTGGCTGCCCGAGGCCTCGGCGCCATCCTCGCCTTCCGCTATTATCAGCGCGCTTTCCTCCTCGTCGTAGTCGGAACCCGCGTGGTGCCTGCCAAGTCCCGCCAGGCCATGCGCCGACCCCGCCGCTCTCTGTCTCTCCTTTGCGCGTCGGGCCTGACTCAGCCACTGACGCACCTCCCCCTCGGTGAGCCCTACCTCCCTGCCCAGCGCCTCACAGTCCTCATGGGGAGGACTCGCAGCGTCCGCCTCGCTGCGCGACTCAAAGAACGCCCAGAGCACTTCCGACTGGAACTCTGACAGAACCGGAGGGCCCGGGGAAATGTGCCGTCCTATTGTATAACAATAGGGCCGAGTTTGGTCAGGGGACATTAAGGCGTTTTTGTTGGGGCTAGTTTTTGGGCTGCCAAGTGAGCCGCAAGGACTTGCGCCTGCCTGTGATTTTTGAGGAGTGGAATCTGGGCTAAGTGTAAGGTTTAAATTGACAGGACTGAGGCTTGAGTTGCTGGGCACAGACGTAGAAGGCGAGAGGGTGTTATTGCGGAAGCTTTTGTCTGTGGCTAACGGGGAGAGATTTAGACTAGCTGCTTTGTCACCTCCCTCTAGGTCCAACTGATCAGTCAGGCTGTCTCCATCTGGCGTGTTATCTCCTTGTGCCTTCCCATTGTCTTCTGTCTCAGCCTTCATTGTTTTGCTTTCTGTTTTAAGAGCATGTGCAGACATCTTACTGTCCTCTTCCTTGTCTCTCTCAATTTCAAAACTTTCCATAGTCCAACTGTTCCCATCCTCAGTCTTGACTACTCTCTTCTTTTCAACTGCCTCGTCGTTCTCCTGCTTCACTCGTTCTTCCTCAGACTTTACACTGGGTTTTTGCTCTTCCTGACAGGGTTGCACGGTTGGCTGGATTCCAACAGAGGGCCACTGGTTTGGCAAGCTGCCGAGTCTTTGGGCTAGGAGGGCTTGCTGGGCTGCGCTGAGACCTAGTAATGGCACACACTGGGTCATGAGCTGGCCTGGCTGGTTCTCTGGGTGCTGCTGGGTTTGGGTTTGGGCTTGGAGCCCGTTCAGGATCAAGGGCATGAGCATCTGAGGCTGAGGCACCAGCTGAGGCGTGGCCGCGCCGGGAGCCGCGCCAGCCGCAAACAGGGAGGGGAGGAGGGAATGTGAGAGGGAGCTGGGGCTGGACGTGAGCAGGGTGAGAAAGGCAGACACGGCCTGCGCTGAGGCCACGGGGGAGGAGAGGAGGGAAGGAGCTGCTGCCGAGGCTTGAAGCTCCTCCCCGCCTTTCGCGGCCACCATCAGGTTCCCAGGGGCAGCGCAGTTGGTGGCGGTGACAATCTGAGAAGAGCCCACTACGGTGTTTGGAACACTGTTGCCGCTACTTCCCGAGCTCCCAGCAGCCACTGCACTGTTGGCAGCATTTCCCGCATTTCTGCTGCGGGTCTGGTGCAGGACAGATTTCATATGGCTCTCGAGGGTGATGGCGTGATTGTAGGAGACACGACACACGGCGCACTGGTAGGGCTTGTTTGATATGTATGGCCGAGGAAGGGCAGGAACCGCGGGGGTTTGGGACTCGTTCTCCCCGACCTGCTTCGCAGAGCCTGTTGTCATCCTCTGAATATGGGACGCGGAGTTGTAATGAACACTCAACACCGTCTTGGTGGGAAAAGTCTCCAGGCAGGCATTGCATTTGAATGACCGGGTGTTATTTTCAGGTGCCACAGTGGTTTTATCAGCTGACTTTTCATTTGCTTCTGGCATTTCTGCATTTGCCGTTGTACTCTGCTGTTTTGCTCCTGCGGGTTGATTTTCCTCCTGTTCTGACGCTGGCTGAGCTTCTCCTCCCTCCTGTTCCACCACCCTCTCCTCCTCCATCACTTTGTCTCCAGGCTGCTGGGCCATGTCTGAATTCTCCTCGGATTGGCAGGGTTGTAAACTGGAGTCTTCACTATGTTTCAGTTGTTGTAAAGAGGCAGCATCTAATAAAACAAAACCAACAAACAAACAACTGTTATGATCTAGTAAATGGGACTGACTGACTTTTAACTGACTGCCTGACATTTGCATATGTAATTTATACCGATGCCCATGTCAGCTTTGGTTTTTTTTAAGTATCTGCCAACCCATATCACAGGCAGTTTTTTCTCCCCAAATATTTTTCTTTGATTCCCCTTTCAAACATCCCTGAGTTCATATTTTGCCTTCAAAACAACTTGTATTGGCTTTAATCTATTTGAAGATTTGCTTTGACATATTACTGATGTCCTATCTTTTTCTAATACGTTCTTTTCTTTTAATGCATCTAAAAAAACAAATCTGTTTAATGTTTAATGAATTTTGCATGGCCTTCTTTGACCTCATGACCCACGTGTAATGCATGTAAACCTGTGGGGTCAAGCCAGGCTAGGGTGAGCCAAGTCAAACATCAAGATAGTAATTACACATTTCATCAGTGTTTGGTACATGACTGACTACCAGGAATATCAGATTTCTGTCAAATCGAGTACCCGTCACACTCACCTTCGGCTTTATGACCATCTCTGTCCTCATCTGCTCCACTGGCACACTGTTTACGAACAGCCTGTTACAGTAAAAAGGGGGGGGTGAAATCTATTGGTCCAGTCAGCAAAAACGTAACTTCTTTCCTTTTACAGGCAATGAATGCCATTAAGCATTAAGACAACATAGTGCCAATCTAGGCACATAGCTATATTACACACAGGAAGCCAGGCTAGCCTTCAATTTGCCACTTGCCCTGAAAGCATAAATTAAGTTCTGTTCCATCATATTATCCATTTCATTGAGACCTGTCCATATCCATTTCATTGAGACCCAGCCACCTGAGGTAATAAATGGTTATGAATATATTCATTCTCCTGCTAAGTTTCTTTAAATTTAAAATCCAGTCAGCAAATATTTCTAAACAGGCCAACTGCCAGGCCAATTCAAGCACTGAAATACTGGCCAAATGCAATTCACAAGGAAAATGCCTGCAGACATGGCCAAAGACATCCAGCACAGTCTAATATACAGTTAAAACTACTCTAATTACTGATGTATCAACAAGTACTGCATCTATAAAATAATAGCCTATATTCCGTTCATCTTGCATATTGGGTTAATCAACTTTGATGATTAAGTGGCCTTAAATATCTAAAATTAGACCACTAACACTATGGGATCAATTCCCACCCAATTATATTTAAAGACTATTAATGGATGAGGGGGCAGCGGCAGCCAAGATGTTAGAGAAGCGGGTCTGTGACGGAGGGTCACCAGTTCTAAATCCCCAGACTGTATGGGAAAAGCTCGATGTGGATGAGGTGAATGAATAACGCTCTCCCGTCCCTCAACACCTACTACTATAGTGTCCTTAAGCAAGGCACTAAACTCCTGACTGCTCCAGCGGAGCTACTCAGTGGCCAACAGTAGACTGTGGTTGTACTGGGCAGCTCCCCAGTATGAAGGGCTATAACTGTATGAATGTAAAGAAGGGCGTTGCTGCAAAAGAGCACATGCGAACAGTCAAGCAACCACGCATAA
>OMKK01003686.1:2629-16241 GCA_900302305.1 Polymixia japonica | reverse complement strand
GGCTGTAGGTGAGTAGCGCACACACACACACACACACACACACGAACACAGACACACACACACACACACACACACACTCACACACACACACACATACACACACACACACAAACTCACACACAAAACACAATGCAGGCAGGCAAGCAGGCAGGAATTAGAAGCCTGCTCATTGGTGAACTATGCGAACTATACTAAAAGTATACAGGCTCTATAAATCTTCATGCTAGCGTTTCTAAATTGCACAAATCTCAGTGCTAGTGTGGTAAGCTGAGCATCCCACAGGATGTTGCAATTGTTAGTCATTTGATTAACAGACACTCTTCACTGGATGGCTTTCAGCTGGAAACAAAACACTACTGGAGGTATTATACACAGATTTTCCGTCAGATTTGACGCCACAATTCTATAGTATGTTCTCCACTCTACTGGTCTAACAAACTAACAACTGTGTCCACTCCAAGATAATCATATCCCAGACAAACCAATGCATAGGCAATACGAGATGTGAGAGTCTTTTGACGTGGATTTAGTCTGTAAATGAATTCAATTAGATAACCATGTGAAACCGTCTGGCTGCTCAAATTAAAGCTCTAACGTTATATGTGGGCAGACAGACACACACATTTTTCTTTACTGTTCCTGAGGTACGTCAGCTAAAAGACTCACACATCAGTCAATGATGAGTCAAAAATGATGAAATCAACATTCTTTTCCCCAAATGCAGTATTCACTATTTGAAAAGGATAACTTTACAGACTAGATCCTCTATACTGAATAATGAACTAACGTTACAAGTAATGTTTTCTTTTTTGCACTTTGAAAAATAACTCTTGTTGAATTCTATTAATGTTCCATCTGGTCAAAATGTCCACATTATTTAGAATATTACACACAATAGGTCACGTAATAGCAATTGCTTCAATCTCTTAACCGACGTGTTAGTCCTCACTTTCTACAGTTAGTCATTTACACCAGCAACAGCCGAGAGCAGAGTGTGAACCAGAGGCTCCACCGCAGGTCACACTCTCCTGCAAAGGCTGGGAACTATTGACATGGAGTAACACATACACACACACACACACACACACACTTTCACTTACACAAGTGCACACACATAGTCAAGGCTGGGAACTATTGATGTGAGGTCAAGACCTCCCCTACAGCTGAGTTGATTAAACACGTTTTCTACAACCCACACAACGCCTCACTGCCTAATAAAAACTGCTGTGCTAAGGACGCCTGACGACTGCATGCGCACAAAGAGATCATCACCGGCTCCAGCCGTACCAGACAGCAGAGGAGACCAATGGAGACTGAGGTATGACACCCTGCTGCATAGGCTGCACACCCACCTCCTCGCCATTGCTTCAGGGAGCAATCAACCAGGCCACTTATTATGAAGATAATGACTATTGTACATGTGTATATGTATGAATGAATATTTCTCCCGTAGACCCTCCAAGTCGAGGCAAAGGTTGTTTCTGAAGCATGGCGCTGCATAATCCGTCCCTGAATGAAGTCAAGGAGGGAAGGTAAACATTCCTGGACAATGAGCCCCTCTTTTACCCCCCTACTGTACCCTACTGTATAGCCCCTAAAACCTACTTACCCACAATGCAACACTCTTGGCACAAGTGCTTGAATAGCCCCCCTGGAACCGGTGCAGTGCCACTACAGGATAGTGTAGGGCCGCTGCTAAAGGTCCGCCAGTGTCAGCTATGGGGCAGATACGACCCTTCTGGGCCCATACTAGGCACATTATATCCAGTTCAACTTGTCTTAATGTGCTTTAATAAGACCTGTTTTAGATTAATTCTCCCTTGAAACCGGTAGTAACATGGCTACTAGGCACATATAAAAATTCAATGAATGGAGAAGGGCTGCCAAAGAATCGGGTGGGGGGAAAATAGGAATCCTTGCGGATTTGTCCTTACCAGCTGGCTCTTGAGCCCAATATAACGGTTGTGCCCATGGCTCTCCGTGCACCAGTAAGGGAAATTGTTTGCCCCGCCAGTAATTACTAATGTATTTTAGGTGCACAGTATGATTCAGCTAAGGTCATAAAGACCTTGTGTGTCACATCCTGAATGGAAGGACTCAAGCTAACGGGGACAGTGCCTGTGTGTTTTGTTTGGTTGTCAGTGAGAAAGAAAAAGTCAGACATTTAAGGGGAACCGAAGAACGAGGGGGTTAAAAACGACTTACAGCACCCAAAGGAAACATCACACCAGGTCGGTATAGAAATATCTCTTCTGTGTAACGAACGGTGATATCGATCCCACTGCACCTGCTGTTATGTACGCCCAACCAGAGAAACACTACCACAGCAAGTTACTCGTAAATATTCCCCCATTTGTCGTCCGAGGCTGAAAATAATCAAAGACAGTGCGATGATATTAATACACGTGGCGAACTTTAAAACTATGAATGTTCAGTGTGAACCTTCAGTCTTGGTCCGTCTTGTCCAGCAGGTGAGGCAGATGTAGTTGGGGTCACATAGCCGTGATCATTATGTGTATAAGGTTGCCGTCAGAGACCAGGTTCAGCAGCTGCCCTCTGCCTTTCAGACAGAACATGGCATTAGCGATGAACTTCCATGACAGAACAAGATCCCTTTTTCAGTTTCCCATCTGAAACGCCTCTGCAGCAAAGCAAACAACTGTCACAGACAATTAGCATTTATTGAAGTATTTATTTATTTATTTATTTAAGTAATTAACGTGTTACCTAGCAACTACTCTATGCAGCCAATCTGTGTTCAGAGGAAATGGACTCTGGATGCAATATGCAATTAGGAGGGAGTTTGTCTGAGTTTTGGAATAAAATTCACCCATTAATAACGCCACTTAAGACCCTTGCACGCAGTGTGATGGATGACATATGGTAAATTTGTTCTGAGTATTAATACCCGTTTGGCCTTTGACACTAGTGTGTGTCCCTGTTCATTGCTGTGTCAGTCCATGCCAAACACTCCAGCCCATGTGAACGTTAATGATTCCAGATTTCCCTCAGCTCAAAGGGCAAACGATGCCCCATTATACAGTTATTAAAAACAGCAAATTATTTAAACATTTATTATACCAGGCAATGTTATTAGCTTCACCAATGTCATAACTTCCATTTCTGCCATCTCTATTGGAACGAATGTGTCACTGTGCTACAACTGCACATTCACAGTGCAGTATGCGCCTAAGGACAGAGGGACTACATTTGCAGAGCAGGATCCTTGACGCTGTCCTCTTATTGCATTACCTGTGAGGTACATACAGTACATACAGTAGACGTAGTATGCACAATAACATCCTGCTTTTAAAGCATGGATTGCTATCACTGATCTATAGAGCTTAGAGCCCACTAAGCCATTTCCTGTTTGTGGTTTCACTTGTTGTGCCTTTGAAGAAGGCTTTAATAATAGGACCCAACAGAACTAATGAAAATGCTCTCTGTCAGATTAAAAGGGAGCTTCAGTCTCAGCCACCTAACCACATTCAGTACAGACATAAAACACACACACACACACACACACACACACACACACACACAGACGCGCATGCAGACACAAAGTTTACAGAAGTGGTTTACAGAAGTAGGGTACAGGGGGAACCGTTCCCTCTGATGTGCGAGTGCTGATCCTCTAACGACATTCAAAATACCATGATTCCATTTGTCCCAAACACAAGGATACTAGGAGCACCGAACAATTAAACTGTTAGTACAGAGGAAAGGTGAGAAGAAACAGGAAACCCATTCACCCTAAATGTGCAACAGCAGTTCTCCGGTGCCTTGGGAAAACACTGCAGACGGCGTAATGTGTGTTTTAGTGGTGCTGGTGGTCTTCTTGTTAATGAATCCACTTCAGTGCAGTTCCTCTTCTTAAGCCATTAGGTTTAATCCCCCAGTCTGGAGCAGTGATAGTCTGGCCCAGGGGATGACATCTGTGAATCGTTCATTAACTTGTAACCAGCAGCAGATGCCTTTTTAAACAACTCGCTACATCTACACATTCTCTCATTCGCTGCCACAGTGATTATTGCTTCGTTTCATTCGCTAGCTGGCTGTCTGGCGGCATCCAGGGGTTTATTGACCTCCCTTGTGCAGCTTCTAAGATTGATTTAAACTATTTGAGTTCATGGCAATGGGGAGATAAGAACGTAGCTCAGTGGAAGTGTTGAGCTGTGAAACAGGAACCGGCTATCGTTAAAACATCCTGCGCCTTCTAAAACACCTGTGAAAGATGTTCAGGCACCAGTGAAACTGGCCGTGCGATAGGGCCTCTGTGAAGTCTCGCTCCTCGGGGAGACATGAGGAGTACGGAGAGTGGGGTATTTCAACACAGACAGCCTCCCTGTGGAATATCATGTGTGACTTCAGAGGATTAACAGAGCAGGAAGACTGTGGTCTGTGTCTCGCAAGATGATATATATATATGACACAACGTGATTCATTCGCTACTGTGCATCCATAAGCTGTCTGGCAGAGTTGGCCTAACATTTTTTAAGAGACAATGATTACACAGTGCGGGTCTCTGGGTAAATTGGCCGTGACTTGCATTAAAACATTCTCTCTTTGGCGTACATATACCAGGCAGATTTAGCCCAGAGGAGACTTTTATACGTATCTATTTGATGTTTTGAGGACCATGAAAATGAATAAGTGTGATTTGTTTGACATAAAGAGGTGAATGAATGGGTGAGTGTGTGACGGAAGACAAGTTAAGCACGGCCACATACTGTAGTTAGTATGATGAGGTTGGAAATGAATGAGCCACCAATGACATCTGTATGGTTTTTTACCATGCAAGAGGACACGTCATACTGAATTACAAGCCCCTAACAGTGTCGTCATGCTGTTAAAGCCCAATCGACCATGTCCAATCCTTTGGCTGGAGGTAGCACTTGTGTCATGCAGCGCCATGCAATTGATTTCACACATGTTTTTGAAATTGCATAATTGTATACTGAGGTGAGATGAGAGAAATGGCAATTGAGAATTTAGCCACATATGTGGTCGCAAGACAAATGAAAGACTTCATCATACAGTCACATGAAATGTATTTTAATAAAACACAATGTACACATATGCAGTCCTATGACCATATATTTGTTGGATCCTGATTATTAAACCTAGAATATGTCAAAACTCTTTTGTTTGTTCTTTTTTCTTAACACATTGAAATCAGTAGATGAGGTCAAATGAATGTGATACGACACTTTGCTTGACATGTATCATATCAGACAAAAAACATTTCCACTTGTTAAAGATATGTGTATTGTTATAAGGAATTCAAATAATATTTCAGCGTATAAGAGTAACAGAATGAGGCAAAAATTCTCACTGAACACAAAAGTACAAAATAGAATTAATAAATAAATCAAATATATACCATATAAATGTAATAGCTATGTGGCGGCTATGTTTATTACTTTGTTTTTAATCTTTTTAATCTGTAGCTTGGTATTACAACCTTTTATCTCTAAAACATTTAGAAGGATGAACAAGTCAATACTGAAAATACAGTAATAAGTTTCATTATTAGATAAACTATGTACACATGAGTTTGTTGCCATGCTAGTTGAACAACTAAATTTCTTTTTATCCACACTATACAGTTAGAGCATAAAGCGGTCTGAACGTAAACAGTTTGTGCTGAGAATAAAATACTTTGCAACTATGCATGGTATTTCTTAACATTACTCTCAAAAATGTACACAAGATAAAGGCCATACATGGGAAAACTCCATCTCCATTAGGGGGAACAGAAGGGTAGCTTTGACATAAATACAGAAAAAAGTCTTTTAGTTCAAGATGTGAGTTATGTGTCCATCAGCATAATTTGCTTAAGCATTCGCCTTTCTTCGTCTCCCTCCTTCCTTTTGTTCATTCATCCCTCCTTTCCTCTCCTCTGTCAGGATTGTTCATCCTCCTTGTTCATCCACTGTCCCCAGACAGATTAGCTTGTCCACTCCCTCATTACCTCTCAAACCCATGTCCACTTCCCATCTCCTGCTCTCTCGCCTCCTCGGTCTCTGGTGCCCCTCCATTTTCCATCACCCTAGATGGTTAATGACATATGTGCGACGGGAAACAAGTCTTCTACGAGTTCAATGATGTCACTGTAAAGGTCACAAGGCAAGGGGGCGGGGCTGAGTTGACTGGTTGGTATGTTGGGGAAGCAGCAGGAGGCAGAGACACTAAGCATGTGTTTAGTGTATTGATAGTGATATCGTACGTTAGACATGTATGTAATGTTACGTAGTGACTGGTATTGTAGTTTGAATGGGGGAGAGTGGGGGGTGGGAGTCATTTGTTGGGACATGTGTGGAGCAGCGGCTAGCAGCTTTGCTTTGATTCTTTGTTCAATGGGGTAGTCCTCACTGGCTGGAGCGCACAGAAGCCAGGTGGTCGCTGTGCTGGTTCTGGGCCCGAAACCGGAGTCTCTGCTTGTTATTCTTCTTCTTTGGTTCTTTGGATCGGTGCTTCCCTGATCCTCCTGAAAATAAAGAAATGAAGAGAAACAAATTAATTTATTTTTGTTTGTTACTGCATCGATTAGAGCTCCACGATTTCTACCTTAAACCAGAGGTTTATCATGGAGCCGTCTGTATCCCCTGGGATGCCCTAACACATTCATTATCACTACTGGGGAACACAGAGTGGAGATAAGGGGAAGTTGCATAACTCTCTTTCCAAGCTGGAAAGGTCCTCTAACCCAAGGTTAATGCATCCCAGGTTTCACTGGGGCGGGCAAGGCATGCTGGGAACTAACGTCTTGTACTCATGGAACCATGTGTGGTGGAGGTTGTGCACTCAGGGCTTTCAATGACAGAGAAAACTCTGGCTACCGAACCACAAGGCAACAATCTGGCTGCCAAAGGCCACAAATAAGATAACGAGGTGTGTGTGTGTGTGTGTGAGATGTATGTGTGTGTGTGTGTGAGATGTATGTGTGTGAGAAAGAGTGGGTGTGAGGGAATTTAAGGGAAAAGAAAATCTAATGGGGGGAAAAGTGGAGTAAGGCTTGGATGATGAGATGCTATCTGGATCCTGATGCAGAACACAAAGAAATAAGCCACGCTATGGTTCGCTGACAGGGAAAGTACAGAACACCGCTACATAAAACCAGGTCTCCACTGTCAGCTTTTCACAGCCTGACTCTAAGTCTTATTACTGCACTTGTTCAAGCTATTTCTCTGAGGAATAAAAGGTAAAAGAGTGTAATATGCGGCATTATCTCTAATTGCCTTCTCATATGTACTGGCAAAGTGGCGGCACTTCCAAGTCCAATTGCACATTCGCAGGACTACACTGTAAAATACATTTGAAAAATGTTCTCTACTTTAAGGGGACACGCATGAGAAAACAAGATATTGCTCTGTTAATAGGGTCTCTCAATGAATATTACAGATGCGTACAAACATCAAACCATTTAAAAGCCATTTCCTGCAATTAATTCAATCTTGCTATTTTCACTCACATCACTGTGTGAAGCCATGGTAATAATGTTTCCTGCACCCAACTCCTAGTTTAAAACCTCCCCACACACACTGCAGCCTTCAAGCCAGCAACTTTCCTGTAAAGATATCTTTTCGATCAAAATCCCTTTAATTGAAAAACATTAACATAACTCTTCTCATGCTTGTTTAGTAAATGTCTCGTTAGATTCTCCGGGTGAGTTCCAGTATGATTATGTCTGTTAATTCAGACATAAAGTTCACAGGCGTGTGGCCTCTATTGATTTCTTTTCCTAATTGCCATTTCAAAGGGTCATTTTCATTTAGTACAGTGTTGCTACAGTATGTGCTTCATAAACAGTGCCCTCAGTGCAATCAACTCAAGACGAATTATATGATGGCAATAAAGTACACGGTACAGTATTAATCTCTCTCAGTAACAGGCAAAGCCCTCTTGGGTCAGTCCTTGGATGCAAGGCTGCATTTAAACTGAAAAAAGGCTGCATTTACGTCAGTTGTTTGAAGCACAAATAAATATGTGAGAGTTAAGTTAAAATATAGCTTTCCTGGCTAGTTCAGGACTGGGCAGGAGATCTATAATCCAAATGGCTTTTAAAACTCTGTAACACCACTTACACTTAGTAACTACACCCTCACTCTCATCTTTAAGCTACAAGAAACAAATTCAAGCAGCTTTAGTTTGAAGACTTTCTTTCTGTCTTGACAATTTTATAACAACACATAACATGTATGCCTGTGAAGCAAAACATTGCCAAGAATGACGGGAAAAAAAGCAGACAAAATTGACAAGAACGACAGGAAAAACTGGACTTGTTTGAATTGTGGTCATCATTGTTTCTTCAGCCTATTCAAGGTGATGACAGACAAGTCACGCACAAGACATCTTACAAGTCAATAGAAGTCTCCTCGAGCAGGGAAAATATGAGTTGCAAGAGCCAGTCCCTAACAGTTTTAATTATCCTTAAAACTATGCATTCTGGATAATTCTAATCATACTGTAAATGGTCATTTATTGCACTTCATATCTCTTTATACAACAAATAAAACCTTTCCCACCCCTGGAAAATAATTTTTGAAGGTACAGTACTCTACTATTTACGATATTGTGTATCATATTGAGTAGTAGTTAAAAAAATTCCTTCTAATGTCAACCAATTTTACTGTAGTCCTTCTCATATGACTCCTGTAGTCCAGACCTAATACCACCCTTATTTGTTTTGTGATACACGGGGACTATGTTCAAGCCCCCGAACCATAAGATGATGCCATTCAATCCTCAACAACCACGAGACTATATTTCATAACTTAAGTTCTCAATGCTGACAACTAGAGGGCAACCAATACCCACATAAACCCCCCGGCATCCGATACAATGCTAGTGAGACGACCTATCATATCTTATCAAGAACTCCCATTTAGTCTGTCCTGAGGGCACGATGCACTCTGAACACTCTAAGGTTTCATCATCTCATATTTACGACCGGTGTAATCACTTAAGCTGATTACCAGGGTTCACAGAGGAAACAGTTTAATTTGCCTGGAAAGAAATGATTAAGTCATCTCAATTGCTTTCAAAACCAAGAACAAATTCATAAATCTTAGAGCATGTTAAGATCATTTTGTCTTGGAAGGCACAGTATGGTTCAAATCATTTTATTTTTTTTGTTATACCATTACTGGCACAGAAACAATTAAATAAAAAGGGGGGGTTGTTTTTTTATCACAAATATGTAATCCTATTTTAAAATCCTACTTTGTTTTCCGTTTTGGCTACATTCAGCATCACTTCAGCGGTCCTTAATTTCAACATGTTTAGTTTCTTCTGTAGATACAATCTTCATCTGCCAACTAGACTTTTCTGCTCGAGTTTTCAGTGAAAGTAAATTAAACAAATAAACAAAAATCTCATAAGCAAATCAAAATATTTTGTATTTCTAAATCAGATGCAGAGGCTATTGTTGGATAATTGTTTGTGCGTGGGTGTGTGTGTGTGTGTGTGTGTGTGTGTGTGTCTGTGTGCATACCAGTGAATGTATTTTTCAATATAACCTATGGGTCTACCCCCTGTACTTTCTAGAGTTCCTTGCATGCACTGGGATGGGAGTTCCACCATAACAACCAACCAGTTGGGGTCCATAACTTTTTCCATAGCACACACACAAACACACCTATGCACACACACACACACACACACACCCACACACAAACACCACTCACTTTCTCTCTATCCCTCTCCGTGCCCTCTGATGATATTTGAGCCCCTCAGCTACATGGAAATGACTGCATGCTGGAGAACTAATAGGTAAGTACTGTTAGACGTGTCATGCTATTAGAATATTGCTCCAGTATATTATCTTCTAGTGGAATTACAATGTGGCTACTTGTCTAACTCATGCACTCTAAAAGACAGTCAGTCAAATCCATATCCAAGGGAAAGAAGGTGAAAGCCAAAGGTCCCTTCATCTGTCTCAAACCTAATGTCTTTGTTTTGGAAAAGGAGACCTTACTGAAGCTAATGTATCCCTTTACATGAGTGAACGTCTGAATTATGCAACAGTGTCATATTTTTCCAACATCAGGCTCATATGTTTTTCTTTGTTGCAAAGAGAAAACTTCATGAGGACGTCGCCCCAAAAAACAAAAGGACAATCATTTTGTGCTTGGACTGGCCGGCTGCTACCGTGGGGGTGTGTATCTACATGTAAACCTATTATCATAAAGGCCATGACCTAAGTAAAAGAGCAATGCACCGACTGCCGGCACGGCCAAGTGACTTCATCCACTAACGGCCCCGGCGGCAGCGCAAGAATCGAAGGCCTAATCTTATATCCATTGCTTGTGGTTCGAGGAAAATCGATGGCTGACCTCGAGAAGGCATTAAGACATACGGTAAATGGGCTCCTATGCTCCTGAAAAGCTTTCCTCCACTCTCCTGTTACTCCACCCCTCCACTAGACGCTGTTAACCTTAGACCATCAATTAATAACTTTCATAAGGGGAGGGGGGGGGAATCAAAACAATTTCAAAGAAGATTTAGGTGGACTTAGTAAGGTAAAGCCGGAATTTTTGGCGGCTCATCTTTTTCATAAACAGGCCAAAGCAGAGGCCATTATTTGTGAGGGAAGGAGAGAACTACTGGCGCCAGTGAGATTTGATTTCAGTGGCAGAAATTGAATTAGCAGCCATTAAGAGCCTCCTCACACATACATTTATAATGCTGTGAAGGGGAACGGATCTGTATCCAGCCAGTACTCTCCTTACTTACTCACACACTGACAACTCATCTCTGGAAACGGATAGAGTAGTCTGACACTGCCTTAAACCTCTGCTTAACTTCGTTTTATTTTGTTTTATAGATGGGCCACAGCGGCATGGCCTCAAGTGACCTATAGTTCAAATAGGTGTACAGTAGGCGACGCCAACATTACTACCTAGACTACACTGCTAAAACTTTTAAACGTTCTTGGTCGTTACTGGTGTCCTGGAAAATGTTGTAGCAGTATGAATCATTATAATGAAATCATTATAAATTTCTATTTTATTCACTCTTTAAAAAAACAGCTACGTGTTTAAAAATGTTTAGTGGAAGACAGAGAGAGAAAGATATACAAATTTTTAGAAACATTTGGGGGGAATACTAGAATAAAAACATGTGCCTGAGATGTAGGAAAAAGAAAACAGACATTTGATAGGTAGCACAATCTTTAAGACGTCCATCTTGCCAACCAGCTGACAAGAGGATCTCTGCACAGTGTCATTTAGTCTTAACAAGGTTACTCAGGATCATACTCTTTCATTCACTCTCTTTCATTCTTTCTCTCTCTTTTCCCCATGCTCTGCTTACTATCTCAGAGCTGCTTAGCGAGAATGATTTAAAACATATGCATTCCGATTTAAAAAGCTAATGTTGGGATTAGGTTGGTCATTATTTTCTCATCTATGGCCTGGTGGAGGATCTGTATGGAGATTAAAAAGCAGGTTAGCTCACCGCTTCAGTCTTTGAAGCTGTGTTCCACTGACAATAAGTAAAAGCGAAAACCCGACTCGGAGATTAACGTCTCTAAGCGGAGAAGTCCCAGCAAAACATGCATGACTGACACAGTGATTAATTTGCCCGATGGTCAATGCGGACAGTGTGTTTTTTCCTCTGGAGCGAGTCAGTCAGACCGAACAGTACCCACAACCTGTCCAGGAGGGATAAAGGAAGAGCACAGTATAGACCATCAAGCTGTGCACATAACTGTGAAAACTGATGCTCAGACACTGACCAGCTCTACAAGACATTTTTTGATTCATGATGATTTAAAAAATAAAACAAATTTAGATTGGCACTGCAGCTTCCAGAAGCTTAATATACATCAGCCTGGTTCCCTCCAACTGTGATGAGATGAGAAGGGCGCTGTACCTAAATACTTAGTCCCCGGTCTCACTCCTAAGACATTACACAGCAGTACTACTGCAGTACTACCTTTCCCGTTATAGTAGGCTATGGGGGAAACACGTGGGACCAATTTAGAAATCAAAACAACTGAAACCAACTGAAAAAAACCAAAAAAAAAAAAAACCCGTCAAACCCTATCTCTACCATGTTGGCTTGGCTCAAGAGATGGTGTCACAGGGTAACGTCAGCAGGCAAGGCGGCGAACAGGCATGATGACTGGCCCGCTGTGTCTGATGCGCCTTAAAGACCACAGGGCCCAGAGAGAGCTGCACAGCCTCATCTGCGGTCTGCTATCTCCCGACTGACTCACCGACACATCTGGGCCTAAATATATGGAGCTCGCCTGCCCCACGGGCCCTGGGTAAATAAGGGATAATTAGCCTTAGTTGACTTTAATGAATGGCTTAATGTTGTGTTTCATTTCTGATGAGCAAAATATAAAGCTCAGCACTTATCAAACGGAGGCCTGTGCCAATGGTTCTGAAGGCTTGCCGCTGGTGTGGGTCTGTTTGTTTTTGTACTTGCTGTGTGCTTGTGGAGGGAGGGGGGTTGTTAGCGAGCTGAAGATAGCTCCATCATACGGGGGGAGTGGTGGTAAATTGAGACCAGGGATCTAATTAAAACGATCAAGAAGGGACCAGTGGAATAAAACAAATTTATCATTCTAACTGGAAAGTTACCACAGATGTCAGCAGTGTTTGGTTTCAGTCAAACCACTCTGCTTTCATTCGTTTCATTGGTATAAAAAATTTGTTTTCACTAAAATACTTTGATCCACCATAGCCTACTTCCCATTCGCCATGATGTAAACAAGGAAGTGCTTTAGAGCATCTCAGATGGTGATGATAATGCATTGAGTTTATGAAATGTATTCATTTATAACAGACACAAGCACTTCTCAACCCGTTCTGATATAACTGTGCTAACTTTCCCTTTGTTTAGACTGGATATTCACTGATTGCGTCAGCAGTTCATTATCTTTGCCATCCCATTAAGCTCTGAGAGCTAATAAAAATGACTTGGCAGTCCAGTTAAAGAGGTGTACTTTTTTACACACCCTACGTTTTAAATAAGCCTTGGCATCCTTTAACTAATAGAATGAGTTGCTCTCTCACTCTATAGGATCCCACCAATCTTCCTCTGCATGAAGTGGCACCTCACCAGGATTAACTGTGCTCTGTTAAAAGTACAGCCATGCTGAGAGCGGATCAGGACCAGTGATGGCAAGTAACAACGTAACAACAACTTTGTTACTATACTTAAGTATTATGTTACTGTACCTGCTCTTAATTTGATAAAGACGCACTTACATTTAAAATAAAATACTTAGTACTTCTAATAATATTTAATACTTTTTTATGTTTTACAAATACCTGCGTAAGTGTGCGCAGTTTGCACAAGTCCACATCAGAAACGAGCACCTGCTGAGCTGAACAACAGAGAAAGAACCACTGAACGGCAGAATGACTGATCATCAACCTTAGTCAGCCTTTACTTAACGGAAATCTAATTTATAATGTTAGCAATTTCCTAAGTTAGTACTTTAAGACTTCTACTCAAGCGATCTTTGAGATGAGCACTTTGACTTTCACTTAAGGCATTTTTTGACAAAGGATCTCAAGTTTAACTTAAGTACACATGAAAATACATTTTCCACCACTGATCAGGACAGACAGAAGCGCATGGGGGGCGGGGGGGG
>OMKK01003685.1:33476-47445 GCA_900302305.1 Polymixia japonica | reverse complement strand
TGGAACCCGGAGAGCCTCTTGTTGCAGCTGTACTCACTCGGGAGGGAATGACGAGAGGAAAATGTGAACCAAAAAACAGTGCCCGGGATGTGCCATTTCTTTCTTTTAAGTTAATGATCCCACTTTTCCCAGTCTCCATCCATATTCCAAGTTGTCCGCTTTCATGATTCCTGAGCAAGATCTTTTATTGACCCAACAGGTTAAAAAAAAAAACATGTTTTAACGCCACTGTCTTTTAGTTGCGTTAAATATTCGGTGTATTGGTTTGCCTGGGCTATTGTGTGATTAATTAAAAGAATTTAAACGTAACCCTATAGACTACTTGTTCTTGGCACTGCCTTGGTGTTCATGGCACTTCTCTATTATTAGGCTACTTGTGATGATGGTTGAAGTACATACTATATGTCTGCCGACTCTACTGTTACTGAACTTATTGTAAATCACTCTTGATAAGAGTATCAGCTAAATGCCAAAATGTACATTTAAATGTAACCCAGTAATGGCTATGAATCAGTGTCTTTATCACACAGTCCCTGTCCCTCTATCATAGATAGCCAGACCTTTATTCATCCACCGCAAAATGCAGTTCTTCAAAAAGTGTTATGACCTCTTAGTAACTAACAAATCACTAGTTTACATGTCATATGTTTGTGACTCTAAATCATTATTTGATTTAGTTATTAGTATTAGTATTTGCTATGATGTTACAGTGTAACAGTGCTTTTATGTATTTCAGTCCTCTAAGTTTTACCATTTAGAAAGTACACAATTGATCTGTATAGAGAGTACATTATTCTATCAACGGGACATTTAGCCCACTAGAGGAAGCAACAAGCTGTTTTTGTCCTATGAAATTGCAAAATTAGTAACACATGCGCATTAATTTCAAGACTCGGAAGAGGATTTCTGTCTTTCACTACGGTATTCAATGTATTACAAACACATTTCATGCTGTATTACCAAATACTTTGATTTCATCAGCTAAAAGGTTCTACCAGGTCCATCACCACAGTTAGCCTGCCTTCATCTCCACATTCTGCACAGAAAACAGAATGTTGCTGGCATCGTCGGCAGTGCATAGCGCCAACACGTATAGGAAGTTACTGTCTGAGTTGTAGGAGGCAGGGGACTTCTCAACAGGAATCGGAAAGCTCGGTCATATCTTTGACCTTACGTTTTTTTTCCCCTTTTGCTCAAGCATTCGTGAACTTTCAATCCTTTACTTCCAGCCAAAAGAATAAAAGGACCATTAGCCTCTATATTTTAATTACAAGCCTTGTTTTATTAAAGAGTAATTGACTACAGCAGGGTCAGACGCTCTCAGGAGTCTAAGCGAATGAAGGGATCTCACTGAGAACGTTCAAAGTTAAAAAGCACCACTGAGACCCTTGGCAGACGTATTAATGGGGATGTGTTGAGCCACCCCGGTGCAGTGTGCTTCAGCAGGTTCTACCACTTCACAACCCTCCAAGGTCGTGTTAATTCTCAGGCAGGCAAGTGCTGTAAATCCACTAGATCTTTTGGTGGAGGTCGCATCAGGAACTCATTTGATATTTCCATCTTCAGCTGTTTTGTCAACAAAAGAGATAAAACATTTATACTACCCTTGGTGAGTGTGATTCAAGATGTGACATCCTACGTAGATAAAATTTGCCAAATGCTTTAAAAATATTTCAAAATGATCTGTAGACTTTGTCTTACTTTATGGCTTTACAAATAAGAAATTGCAATTAGGAAAAAGAATCCAACCTAACCGGCATGAATCCAAATACATGATCACACAAAACAAATTATGAAAAACCAACCAACCTCACCTTGTTTGAATCAATCTTATAGCAAATAGATCCAAACACGAGTCTACGGGAATGAGGTAGATGAGACAAGAGAGACAAGATGATAGAGGAACATTGCTAAGTGCTAAATATAGTGGCATCACGTAATCTTGAGTCATTTCCGAAATCATATCCAGGAACGCCGATGGACAGTTTTCAGTAAAGATGTGATTATTCTTGTCATCACTGTTAAATCTTTCTTTTTCCAGCTGGATTCTATTTCAGTTTGTGAACTTTGATGACTGGCGGTATTCATTTTTGACATTACCATGGGCCTATCAACAGCAAGTTGAAAAGGTAACAGGAACTCAATATCAATGAACAACAGTTTTCCAGTCATCTATTATCACATGGTACACAGCATAAGCATCATTGTCCCTACTTATAGCAAAACCTTTGGCTGGCTAGTACACTGCCTTTACACTGATTGCTGCTCCTGTTCTTCATCTTATCAGCTAAACAGTGTTGGGCGGCCTGCAGGACTGCTCAGCTTTAACATTTGTCCAGATATTTTTATAGGACTTGAGATATACAGTGAGACAATGTTAGGAAGGTAGCCATCCCTACTGCTTCTATTATGATTATTATTTCTTTTTTTGTAGCATTTCTGACAGATTAAGGAATCAACCAAACCAAACAACCACCTCAGTTGAACTTACGCTGTGCTTAAGTTTCTTCTAGTAACCAGCAACTTCCCTAAATGTACTTTTGGAAAGCATTTAGACCTAAAACAGCGAGCATCGTCAAGCAAAGCACAGAAATAAACTCAAAACACAGTCTATTAAAGAGATACAACGGGAAACCAAAATTCATAAAATTGAGAACAAGCCAGGTTGTTTTCAAGGTTCATTTTAAATACATCATTCATTCCGTTCAGGGTTATTATAGTTTTATGAGTTCTTATCTCTTTATCTGTTTTTTGACAGAGAATTGTCTTTGGATGGCAATAGTACACTGATAGTTGATCTCTCTAAGCTATATCATACAACTGTCTCAGCTGTATGAAACAGCTGTGTGTCTGTGCATTTCCTGTCTGAACTTGGATAGGCAGTCAGTCAGGATCTGGACTATTGAATATTATTCAAATTGGTCAAAGATCAACGGCGCAGATTAGCACCTCTCTGAGTGCCTTTCTAGTTTTTATTGTATTTCAAGTAGATTTAGATGTTTTTTTGTTTTGTTTTAGTTTAATTGCAGGTTAAGTTTCATTTGGACTTTTAGTTAACTATTATATCTTTGATTCTGACTAGCCAACATTTGTGCCAAATATTCAATTAATTAATTTATTTTTTGTAGTGTTATATGTAGTATATATATCATATAACCATACGTTTGTTGATAATTTTCTGTATATATTGCTCAGCAAAAGTAATGGATAGCATTTACACTTGTTTTAAAGGTCAAACATTATGACCTTGACCAGGGTTTACATTTATTGTCAACACAAATGATACCTTGTTAATATACTATCCACTTTTGTACTAACAATACAGGGGAAAGGGAACAGGGGATACACAGGGGATACATATTTTTTTCTAGTTTCACAACTCATAAAGTTACTGGTGTTTGGCTTTGTTAGGGCAGAATAATAAGACGATATTTCAAAATAAAGGTCAATTTATTTTGGGCCATTCATACGATTCACTGTGTTCTAAAATAACAATTTACGTACCTGATTTATTCAAGAACATTAACATTTCAACAGGTAGCTTACAAACATTAAATCTTGACAACAAAGGAGCAAGATATGAAATATGACAGACATGAAGCCTGGCAGGGTTATGATAATGCCACGATAATACTTTTAAGCCTACTGATGTAAAAGAATACATAAAATATAATAAACATACAGTATAAAGGAAATATCAGGAATATCAGGAAAAGCACTGTATGACTCTGCAACATGAAGCAGTTGGGGCACTACAGTATAGCCATTATGCAGGGCACAGTACATACTGTAGATCCTTTGGTGCTACTGTCCATTGTTAACCCTTTCAGGCTTTTCAGGCTTTGTGTGGTGTTCTAAGGGAAACCGCCTTTCCAAGGTTTTTGAGGGAAACATTCACCTCAGTGCTCTATGGCCTTCTATGCATTGTTGCTAGGTCAGGGGGTTTAGACAATAGGGTGATCAGGTATAAAAGCAAGGCCTCAAACAGGTAGGAAGTCAGTCGATCACCAAGAGCCACAGTAACAGCAATAGCAGTAGCTGAGCACTCAGTCAAAATGACTTCCACCGGAATGAACATGATGAGCAGGATTGTCTTCTACGAGGACAGGAACTTCCAGGGCCGCTCTTATGAGTGCAGCAGCGACTGTGCTGACATGTCCTCCTACCTGAGCAGGTGCCACTCCTGTAGGGTGGAGAGGGGCTGCTTCATGGTCTACGACCGCACCAACTACATGGGAAACCAGTACTTCATGAGGAGGGGCGAGTACTCTGACTACATGAGCATGATGGGCATGAGAGATTGCATCAGGTCCTGCCGCATGATCCCCATGTACAGAGGAAACTACAGGATGAAGATCTACGAGAGGGAGAACTTCGGAGGCCAGATGTACGAGCTGATGGACGACTGTGACAACATCATGGACCGTTACCGCATGAACAACTGCATGTCCTGCAACGTGATGGACGGCCACTGGCTGATGTACGAGCAGCCCAACTACAGAGGCAGGATGATGTACATGAGGCCCGGCGAGTACAGGAACTTCATGAACATGGGCATGAGCGGCATGAGGTTCATGAGCATGAGGCGTATCACTGATTCCTGCTACTAGATCAATCTTCTTCAGTCCTACAAACCAATGAAGTTGTATGTTAATAAAATATTATTAACGTGACAAAGGATCATGAGGCATTTCTTCTATTGCAATGGTTTACCTACATCAGTGCTAATAGCAACATTGCACTTCAACATACACTTCACCTTCACAGTACATTAACCAGAGAACAAGCACAGAATAAGCAGATACATCATATACATCTGAAAACCCATGAGACATTTTTAAAAGTAAACTATACAACATTGTCAATTTAAAAGACTGTATAGTTTATGTTTAAAAGGGTAAGCAATCCATGTATATTGGAAATTGTAACTTTACTAATCTGAGATAGAGGAGAACTTTTGCCCTCAAGAGAGCCCCATCACTTAAAATGGCAGTTCTAACTTATGTAAAAACACCAAGCTGAAACAATATCGGCTGTGTCTTGCTTCAATTAATACTTCACTAGAACAAACTGATTTCAACAAACTAACCTCGCCTGTGGCAAAACAAGTCTTAAGAAAAGGCATCAAATGTTTCAAGGGGAAAAACACATTCTTGGTAGACAGTCAGACAGCACTCATATATTAATTGAATTTACACCTGTGGTTGAGAAAAGTGCCAAGTATCTCCTTGTGCTGTAAATGATAAACAGCTAATATATTTACATGAACAATTCTGAGATGTTCAAGAGAAATGGCCTTGCCCTTGTTAACCTAGCAAATGTTGCAAGAGGCTCCGTATCATTAAACAAAACACAGTTTTGAGAAATATATTTCTCAATAGAGAAATTTTGTCTGTAGACAAAACACACTTGTGACTTCAGGCTAACTCTTAATCTGTCTTTTGTCCTTTAATAGTTTTACCAGTTTTAAATTCTGTTGAATCTCTGGATAACATTAGTATTACCAAGGGAGGTCTGGTGGGTATAATTAACAATTAAATCTTGCTTTCACAAAAAAAAGAATGACTGGAATTCTTTTTTGATAGAATTTCTCAGGTTTTCTGTGAATGTATTTAATTCTACATTAAAATAACATTTTACACATATGAATCTGTATATTATCTGTTTAATCTCATTTGTTTAAATGTATTTGTCATCAATATGCTAAAACACTTTCAAATACTTTTTAAATTCATATCTTAGCACTGTGCAGGATTTCTTTCATATATCATTCCAATGCACCTGCACTGAAAAGGTTTGGATGTGCAAATCTTTCTTGTCACTTAGAATCTTATGGCAATATTAAAAATGTGCATCTCTTCAATAAAGTGTGCTGTGAGGTAAAACGTCCGTGGAAACCCCAAGTGAGATTTATGTTGTCTGGAGAATGCTATATTTTAAAATAAGAAGGTAGGGATTGTTTTTTTTTCCAACATAGTATCGACCCAAGGGTCAGTTAATCACTGAAATACTTGCTACAGTCACCTGTGGAACACAAAACTCACTTTTTGTCAGTTCCCTTCTGACAGGCACATTTGAATAAAATAAAATCTTTTCTGGGCTGTTCTGAGGTAAACCCTGAATGCCTCTATGAAATTTTATTAGACTTACAATGTGTAATACAGGGATCCAATGGGAGAACTATTCAACTGGAAAACAATGACCTTGGATTATTTGTCGCCAGATGTAGGCTATTTAATGTTAATGTTCGAAAAAGGAATAAGAATTTCCTTGTGAAAAGAGAGGGCATTTTTTGCGTCTTTAGAGATGATGTTTGGCCAAAAAAATATTTCTTTGAAGATTGTTCTTTCCACCTGAAGGCTAGCATGATACAGATGATTAAAATGCACATTGTGTGAAATATACAATTAATAAACTTTATTTTTTTGTGATACAAATGTACTATAGTGGTTAACATTTACATTCAAAAACAGCTAATGCCATGCATATTTGATTTAATTCCATTTAAACTGTAGTGAACCACATAGTCACTTTTTCTGAACAAAAAGGCCTCGCCAAGAAAGAACTATCATGACAAACATAAAAGTTGTAGTCCAATAACATACAAAAGTGAAAGCATGATGAAATGAGCAGTGTTGAGTTTATGACTGGGGTGATTATTTAAACCTCATGTATATCCTCCACGAAAGTGTTCGCAATTCACAACCATAATGAAAAGCACAAAATTCATACAGTAAGTCATAGCTTGATGCGTGTGCCAGCTTCACCCATGCCAATCATATCACGCTGTTATCGCCCTGTAATAGGGCACGGCCAAAGCCAAATAAATACACAAATGATACTGACTGTGTTGTACTGGGAAGGAGGCAAGGATGTTTCAAGTGTTTCAGTTATACCTCGAGGTATCTTTGAGTGAAAAAACTTACTGAAAATTCTGAACAAGCTATCCTTCCATCTATGGCCCACTTTGTCTGGCTCATTGACATAATTATCTTGGCTTGCCCTGCTACTCTTGCCATGCCTTCTCTCTTACTCATGCTGTTATCCTTGGTGAAGGATGGCTGCTTTTCGTCTGGCCTAATCAGTGCCCTCAGCCTCTGCAGCCTGATCTGTCAAGAGCGCTGAGCTCTGAGAGGGAGTAGCAGCTTGATGCAGAGAGAAGGCTTGTTGGCTGACAATGGCCCATGGTCAAAGCAAAACCTCAGAACACAGTCTGCTGGCTCTATTAGCTGCGCTACAAAAGAACACAAGTTGGCTAGCATAAACTGCAATTTTGCTCTTAATGTGATCATTGGAAACATTGTCGTACACAGAAATGAGAATATTTATTCCTGTCTCAATAGTACTGGAAATACACAGAACTAGACTAATTAATTTTGGTTAAGCCCAGTTAGTATCTTGTCAAACAATTGTGGAGTACACACAAGTGAAAAATGATTGGGTATTTAGTTGCTCTACAGCGTCTCAGCCACAGGGGGGCTCTACTTAACAGCTTCTGCTTATTATAGTGAAAGTCAAACATACAGTAACTATGAATAGCACATGAGCCACATGACAGCAAATGAAGATGCAAACACATGTCAAATTGGAGAGAGATTCAGAAACATAGCATAAGCAAAGAAAAAAAGAAAAAGATTTAGTGTCATTGGTTGATTTGCCAAAGTAGAATAATTGTTTGTCGAGCTATATTGAACTCTACAAAACCTTGGGATTCAATGAAAGCTATCACCAATATGGGACCAAGTAAAAGACATATTTCTACTACTGATGACTTACAGAAAACTACGACGACGTCTACCTCAGGTTCCAAACCCATGATTCTTTCCAATCTCCCTCAAGGACGACTCGAGCATAAGGTTCACCTCTTAAAAACCTGCGCTGAAGAGCTCACTCCAGCTTGGTGTCCACTCTGTCAGCGCTCACTGGACTCACACACTGTCCCTGCACTATGGAAAAAAAATCACTCCAGTTACGTCTTGTCCAGTTGAGAGCAATGATTCTAGGCCTGTAGCATTGACCTCAATTGTGATGAAACGTTTTGAGAAATATATTGTGTCTTTACTGAAATCCGAGGTAAACCCTGAGTTAGACCCTTGGCAGTTTGCTTATAGACAAGGAAGGAGCACTGATGATGCAGTTAGTATCGCCCATTTAGTCCTTAGACACTTGGAGGACACTAAGGCATACGTATGTTTACTTTTCATTGATTTGTGTTCAGCGTTTAATACTCTTCAGCCTTATTTATTACTGGACAAATTGAAACAGATGAATGTCAATTATTTTATCATGTAATGGTATTTTTCTTTTCTGACTAACAGAGTCCAGCATGTAAAGGTAAATAAGGCAATATCTGACCCTGAATCTATCCCCCAAGGGGTGTGTGAGCCCCCCGGTTCTCTTCACATGTGGGCAATGGGTGTGTGAGCAAAACTCCCCAAAATTACATTGTGAAATTCTCAGGTGACACCGCCATTCTTGTCTTTATTACATAGAGATCACGACACATCACTTTACCACTCCGAAATCGAACAGTTTGTGGATTGGTGTGAGGCTCACCAGATCATTGTGAATGTGAAGAAAACTGAGGAGATGGTATTTGATCCAAAGTCAATTGGTGACCATAGTCCTGCAATCATCCATAATGTACCCATAAATCAGCTTCCTTCATATAAATATCTTGGTGTCCACATTGACAGCTCACTGACATGGTATACGTACATGTTGAAAGCCTTTGTTCTGGGCTACAACAGAGGGTGTACTTTTTGAGAAGGCTTAGCCTCTATGGCGTAAATAGTAAACCCGTGTTTTTGTTTTATCAAACGATTTTAGAGAGTGTACTTTGATATGGCGTACAAGTATGGCATGTCAGCACAGTTAAAGTCTGAGCTAATTAAAATAATTAAAATAGCGGTGAAGATCACAGGGGAAAAAAGAACATCACTATCTTCTGTCTTTATGTGAAAAATCTGTACTCGGAGAGGCACAGAAGATTCTGAACGACCCGACACACATTCTGAACCCAGAATTCGAGGTGCTGTCTTCAGGCCAAACTCCAGAATGAACCGGTACAAGAATTCATTCATTCCATCCTCCATGAAGATATTAAATAGCAACAAATAGTAGTACTACAGTATATGATTTTATTTGAGGACTAAGATATTGTGATTTGATTATTTACTATCTGATTTGATTATATCTGGTTTTATTATTTGAAACTACTACTGTCTCACACTGAATTTAAGCATGTTTATGCATGAATGTATGTACAGTATGTATGATCTATGTACTATGCATGTATGTGCATTCTGACGTTGTTGGCAAGTGTGTTGTGTGATGCAGAGCCCAAGACAAATTTCCCTGCGGGACAATAAAGTATATCTTATCTTATCTTATCTCATCTTATCTTATTTGACAGGTGTGACGAACTGTGCTACAATAACAAAGTAGTCGGCATGGAGCCTACCACAGACTTTTTCCACAGAACTGTCCAGGAAAATAACACAAAATCATTTCTGTATAACAATGGGATGGCATGTATTTATTGGACCCTTTGTGCTCAGACATCTTAGATCAAACTTCTGGCATGTAGGTGAAGGGTTTGATGGTCCTTGGCAACCCAAAGTCTTATGGGCTTAGGATCCTACGTCTTGTAAGATCTGTTGAAGAGCTATCTTGTGTGATTTTGGAGGCAGGGTACCTATAGCATCAATATACTCCGCAAACCTCAGTCCTAAAACATACAATTATATCCGGGAAAATGTTTTTGTTTAACATAGATGGGGAAAGAATACACTTTGCAGTCTATGATGTAAAAGGGCTGCATTCTACAAAGTGCAACATAAGCAAAACAATTATTTCGTAAAATAGGCTTTGAACGAGCCACTTATCTCCAGTACGTCATCTCAAATGTGGCCTTGGTGAAGGCTGAAGCCAGAGGTCAGCCAAAACACTAAATTAGCTTACTAACAGGGCTGCGAATTCCAAAATTGTACGTTATTGAGGTTGCTTGCAAGTTTTGTGTGAAGTAGGGTGATGTTTACTGTTAAACCTACAATTTTTTCACTTTTTATAGTTGTATTGTGGCATCAAGAGTTTAGGTTAAATATTCTCCCTCTGATTTTTACCTCTGTGGCCCACACATCAGCAGAGGTTTAGCAATGTAGGCTTATTTTAGCGATTTAGGCCCCTCAAGGATATTCAAAATATGTGCTTACCCCTAGTGTGTCTGTTCATATCTGTCCACTGCATACAATACGCAGTCAATAGACTGGGAAAACCAACTCAAGTGATTTGAAAATATTTCAGTCTAACACGCATAGTGGAGTCAATCAAACTGATCCTCCATAAATGACACATTAAATAGTTTGCAATATTTCTTGTTTTAACCAGATGTTTTTAAATCCTTTATATGCATAATATTTTCAAGAAACCTTTTCATTCACTACACATGTGCTGCTAACTTAAGAACATTCTTTATCCAGCAGTGCCTCGTTGCTCTTGCATCACCAAAGTCCATAATCACAGTAAAATAAAGACTTTTGGGCATCATTTGTTATAATAAGTAATGTTATAGTATCAATATTTGCATTATATCTCCAGAGAAGAATAATGAGCCAATGTAAAGAGCCATATGAATGTGTCTATTTGGTGCAAACCCCTCTTGGTATGAAATGTTATTGAAACCCAATAGTAACAAGTACTTTATTTCTGGTTCATGTACAAAACATTTAAGTCTTTGTTCCAAGACATGATGATCCAAGACAAGTCCTGATATAATTATTAAAAAGAGTCCAAAGAAAATTCATGAAACAGCTTGAAGGTCGATTTTATTAAAATGAATATCAGGTCTGTCCACTTGCAAAGGTTGCAGCAACCTTGGAACAGAATCCAAGGATAAAATCTTGGATATACAACTTTATAATCTCAGATATACGACTTTTAAAATCTCGGCTATACAACTTTAAAATCTTGGATATTGGGGGGAAAAAAAATGTTATTGCTGTTCTGTATTCTGCCGTATTAGAGTCTGCAGCGTGAGCATGATTTTGTC
Organism: Polymixia japonica; assembly: GCA_900302305.1. Lineage (NCBI taxonomy): Eukaryota > Metazoa > Chordata > Actinopteri > Polymixiiformes > Polymixiidae > Polymixia > Polymixia japonica. The sequence continues at coordinate 36,395 of OMKK01003685.1, read as the reverse complement.
AGGGAATATACCGCAATCAGAGGATCTGAGGATCCGCTTCCCGACATCCAAGCAGAGAAACGAAACTTTGCCTTCTTAAGGCAGAACATTCCTTCATTGTGGTCATAAATATAGAACCCAAATATTGCAATATATCATGCGAATGATAAAATGATCAGTTATGTCAGCAAGAAATTATATATAAAAATTCCTAGTCAAAACCTCAGTGGGACACATTTTATATTGTGTACAATACCATTTCTCACAGATGGGTTGAGGGACACTATGAACAAGCCATCAAAGTACATGCAGGGTACAGCACACAAGCAACGGTACTGGTCTCAATTTATGCCTTTTGAGAGTTATAGAGTTACAGAGTTATTAATTGCTAAGATTTTATAATCTGTTGACAGCATGAACAGACAAATATGTAAGAGTCAACATATCTGACATCACGACATCCTGAACAAAATACAAATTAGGTGTTCAGATTTGATTCATCGGCGTTCTAAAAATATGCAACTTGAATGGGAATCTGTGAGAAAGGGACGGATTTCCTGCCCAAAGCCCTGGCTTTCTCTGTATAAAACCCTGGGTCATGACAATACAATTAGGTGACCAGCAGAATTCAGTGTTGGGCAAATCCCAAATAGTAGTGACAGTTCGCCGGATGTACAACAGTAGAAAGCAACAGTAGAAGAGACTCTAGGAAGGGGTCCTACAAACAGATCTAAATAATGTACTCTACTGACAGAAAGCCCAATTATCATCACAAGGCCAAACAAAAACTAGACATATTCTCACAGACAAAGCTATTCAAAAGAGATAGTATAATGAAATCATGTCAATATAACCATATATTGAAAAGCTCTTGTAAGAAAGTAGGTTCATGTTGGCTGTTGAGGACAGGTTTGAATAATTTGAATAATTACTTTGGTGAATTTGTGCAAGGTCAAGGGTGGATCAACAAAAGGTAGTCAAACATCTTTATTAAAAAAAGGATGTGAAAGATTAACTGATTAGTTTGTAGATGTAAAGTTTGCATGCATAAATAAAGCAATGTACATTTTAAGCAACAAAAAAGTCACTGCAAATCTGTATTTTGAAACTCAATAAGACCTGTCATTCAACTGTTATGAACACATTAATATCAACATACGTAAGGCATAAGCTGAAACCTTCCTGGAGACTAAGCAAGACTCTGAGTATGATAGTCAGCAATGTATCCCAGGGAATTGAGTGAATACACTTCCAAGCAAAATGACATATACAATGTGATCCAAGTTTGAAAAGTTTGATTTATCGCTGTAGAGAAGACGGTCAGTGCACCTCCATACTGACAGGCGAGTGATGGAATAATGATTTATTTCTGATATACTGATATTACGGTTTTCAATAATAAAACTGTGGCAGCATACCTAAAAAAAATCCCATAATTTTTCTTTGAAACCGTTTTGATACTGAGGTATTTCAGTATGACGTACGCATGCTATTTCAAAGGTGTATGTGCAAAATGATGGTGTGCAGACATCCCAACTCTCTGAGGGAAACAGGCCCCTCATGGATATTCAAAATATGTGCTTCCCCCTAGTGTATCTGTTCATATCTGTCCACTGCATACAATACGCAGTCAATAGACTGGGAAAACCAACTAAATATTTCAGTCGAACACGCCTAATGGAGTCAATCAAACTGATCCTCCATAAATGACACTATAACCTTTAACATCCAAAACAATTTCATAATCGCTCCTCACAATAATACTTTAACAAAATTTTATACACTCTGGGATATGATGTCAAATAAAAAGGGATAATGATCTCAGGACATTTTAATATAGATATCATATTTTGGTAAACAGAGAGTGAAATGTTATTAATACAGCATAATAACATACTAATGACCTTCATTCAGTGGGTAGTTTCAGGGAAGCAATCCGACTGGCCAAACAAGTGGTCCAACCATGCCGTAAATTCCCATTCATGCTTTATTTATCTATTGCTATGTCAAATCTTATGGTAAATAGTTTACAATCTTTCTTGTTTTAACCGCATGCTTTTAAATCCTTTATATGCATAATATGTTCAAGAAACCTTTTCATTCACTACACATGTGCTGCTAACTTTCTTTATCCTGCAGTGCCTCATTGCTCTTGCATCACCAAAGTCCATAATCACAGTAAAATAAAGACTTTTGGGCATAATTTGTTATAATAAGTAATGTTATAGTATCAATATTTGCATTATACCTATAAGAATAATGAGCCAATGTAAAGAGCCATATTATGAATGTGTCTCTTTGGTGTAAACCCCTCTCGGTATGAAATGTTATTGAAACCCAATAGTACATTTAGTAACAAGTAACATTTAGTAACAAGTACAGAGTCCAAAGAAAATTCATGAAACAGCTTGAAGGTAGATTTAATTAAAATGAAAATCAGGGCTGTCCTGAAGCCTCACTTTAAATGAAGCCACACCTTAAGTCAGCCTTAAAGCTCCAACAGGGAGTGATTTGGCCTGTCGCTTGAACCCAAAATAAAAACAAATAACAGACTTCATAATAGCATGAAATTGCTAATTCAACAGTGAAATTGTAGTGAACGACTTGTAACAAAGTTTGGCTACAGTACAGTAGGCAATTTCATGTCTTGTTTTCGATCAATATTGGTACATTAATGTAGTAAATTAAGGCAACGTGAGAAAATGACCAAATGGCATAAAGACCATCAACAAGTAAGGAGAACTACTTCAGGCCGAACACTGTTACAGAGCTATAGAATTCAAGAGAGCAATGTTAAGAGAAAATAGATGATCAACACTTGCCAAAGTTTGTCTGAGACAAACAAGAACAGGCCAAGAATGTGAGGCAGTGCTGACATATTACTGTTGATTCAGAGCATGAGTCGGTCATGGGCCAGACGTGATTTGTTTCCAATGTCAC
>OMKK01003685.1:16185-33456 GCA_900302305.1 Polymixia japonica | reverse complement strand
GCTTTCTTAGCAACGACTAGACTTTTGATTTCAAATGAAACTCAATCTTGGCAAAATCAAATCATTTGAACTGGGCTGTTTTTTTTATTATTATTATTGAGATTTGTGTGTGGGTGTGGGTGTGTGTTTATGTGTGTGTGTGTGTGTGTGTGTGTGTGTGTGTGTGTGTTGCTGCATGCTGTCAGAGAGATAACAATGAGTAGATGTGGCAATTCAAGAAATTCTTTTCATCTACAGTCCAAGATGAGTCCAACTCCAGCAGCCAAGACCATTTGAACGAAGGCAAATTATGGAGACTATTGGCCTCAGCATGGACGTTTTTAAGACATGTTACTAGTAAATCCAGCCATGTTTAGTCAAAAAACATAGAGATTTTGTTCCTGTCTTTATGTTCAAATATTTACTTTACAGAAACGTGACCAACTATTTGGTTGTCAAGTACACGACAGAAAAAAAAATAGAATAGAAACAATGGAATAGAAATAGAATGTAAAAAAGGCATAAAATATAATATTATTAGAAAGTTGGGTAATTAGCCAGCAAGAAAGAACTGTGAAGAGTTTCCATGGGTTGTTAGTGTTAAACTGTCAACTGATTTCTATGATATTGTTTACGTACTAGAAATAGAATGACTTATCACAGAGTTCATCACTAATCAAGGAAATGTATTAATCTGTAATTAATCACAGAATTTTTCATTGAGCTGCCTATTTCAGACCATTCCCACTCATGATGTTATGTGTAGTGAATGTAGCACAGTATGAACAATGTGACGGTCCTGTCCAATGGTTAACGTGAAATACTATGAACTAATTCTATTTCTGAGAGAGCATATATTTTGTCAAATACAAAGTTGTTGTTTTTTTCAGTTTTGCGTACACATTTGTTCTAAAGCTGTTCTGACTCTAACTAATATCTGATGAGAACCAGAGGTCAAGAGAGGTTAGCCATATGTGTGATGAGAGCCATTTATTCACACTCCTATTGGATTTTGGTAACTGTCCACCAGTTTTCATCCAGCATTCCTTTCAGCTGAATGCATTTTACTATCTGAGTATCTTGTTATTATGTCTAGCAAGTTATCATGATCAACAAATCTGATTTATGTAACAAGTGAATTGATACAAAAATGAATGCATAATAAATATTTAAGTCCCACCTGTGTTCTCCAATTCAATTTAATTTTTGGTATTTCCAATGTGTTGTCAGTAACAAGCCACTGGTAAAAGTTAAAAGACAGATTTACAACATTGTTACTCAAGTGCTGGCCCGTTCCTAGTGTATTCCTGGAGTTATATCCATAGTTGGAACTGCAGTATATATAGAAGTATTGTTTCATTCTATGTGAATATCATGCAAAAATACTTTAATTACATGTAAATAAATGACACAGGGACCACAAGGTGACAGCCTGGGTAATTTCACATGAACTCTGGTCTACGAGAAAATCAATCACTCTCAGTGCCATTAGACATTCCCATAAAAGCTCAACACAGTGAAAAGACATAACCTACCCAGAATTCAACAGTGCTGGAGTGTGTCCTGTCTGTCAACAGGTTGGCAGTAGGACAGGACCATTCATCCTTACAATGTCAAACTGAATTCCCACACAGGGATTATGACTGTAAACTTAAAAAGATGTCTCCCAGATAAAGAATGCATGAGTGATGGAGAAACTCGCTCTGGGATACAGCAAATCTCAAATAAAAGTCAAAAGACAGGTGCTATATTTCACTAGCTGTAAAACTAGAACACTATTTTCAAGGACAGTATGGCTATCGGTGAAAGCAACACACTCAGGTAGAAAAGTGTGAAGCCCATTTTCATGGACTTGATGTTAACATCACAGGCATATAACTATCACTTAAACTTAGCAGCACACTAAAACAATATGTGCAGACTTCCCTCCTGTCCCTTTAAAGCTCAACGAGCACGAATGAGCCACACCTTTAAATAGAGCCAGGAGCAGGCCTCCAGTTTTCTGGCTCTACATGGAAATGATAACTCTACCACACCAATCGCTCTAAACCTCACTCAATGTTTGTGTGTTTATGACTGAATAAGTTACTAGTAGGTGTGTTTGTCTTTAAGGGACCGAGCAAGCTGACTTTAACACCCACTGCTTGCTAAACCTGAGTTGTTTGTTGACTTGGTTCATGACTCCTTTTGATTCAGTGTCATTTGTTGTTGGCTATTATTTCAATGGGCTTCCTAATGCACCTGATACGTGCATAAATAACTTGAGTTATCACACGGAATCATTTACTCTAAGTTTTGCTTATTGCTGCCATATTAGTGCCTACTTTTTTTTGTTTTGCCTTTAAGTTCCATAGCTAATGTCATTGGGTTTATTGAAGGATGTCATAGTTACACAAATAGGTCATAGTTACACAATTGCTTGTCTGCTTGTCTTTCACCATCATTTTAATTGACCTGATTGTATGTTAATATCCCTCTCCTGTCTCCTAGAAAACCTTTTTTTTTAGGGTTACATTTTGAACAATTTTCATTTGTCCAGTGGCCGTAACACTTTCACATGATGTCAGGCACCAATAAAGGCTGTTTATGTAAAAAGATGAATAACTCTTCTTTTTGGAGATGCAAGGTTTGCACCCGACAGTGAAGATAAGAGACAAGGACTTAGCAAAAGCATGGCTTTTCGAATTGTACGATTGTGAGTCATGACGGCACCAGATTATGGACTTATGTTGGACAGTAACCATGTGTGGTTGCTGATGGCATTCATTAGACATGAGAGGAAGTAGACTTGTCAAACACTTAGGAAGACTATACAACATAGCCACCATTGTTTGCTCAGATAAACAGGATTTATGCATAACAGTGGATGCTGCTCAGCATGTGGGGAATGGGTCCAACAATTGTGCTACAAACAAAATGTTGCACTTCTTCTAAGCCAGATTCACAGATGGCGAGAAAAGCATAAATTATTGCTTTCATGTCCAGACCAGCATTTCATTTCTGAGACCAACAATAAGCTGCCTTTTGGCATAATCACAAAGACCATGATAATGGAATATTTTGAGGATGTACTGTAACCAATCAGAAACACTAATAAAGAAGCTTGTATTGTATTTGTTGATGAAATACTGTTCACTGTAATTTGTGTATATTTTTGCTACATTGTTTAAGAACACTTTTCAACGGCAAGAAAATGAACCTTCGCTAGAGTCATGTTGGGCGCTAGTAAAAAATAATTGCCACTTTATTTTCTGTAACTTGGCAACCAAAGCAATAGGTTTTGTATATTAATGTGTACCTTTGGGAATTTGACTAACTTTCAATGGCCATTATGAATCAGTAAGGCCACGTTTCTATATATCATTTGTTTGCTCCCCCTTTTCAACCACCATTGAGCTTAAAGAGGCACTCAAAAATGTTCCTAGTAGTGATTACAAACGACCTAGAGGAGATGTCTGGCCCAAAACTATGCCAGTATAAACTTCCCACGCTACAGAACCACCACCACTGTGAAGGATCTACCGTATCTGCTGGTTTTCACTTTTACAGACATTGCCTAAATCCAGATGATGGAGACCATGCATCTTGGGCCCTTAATCTGTCAAAATTTCTGTCAACACAGTGGACAAGGTGGGAAATTTATAGAGCAAGTGGAAAGCTAGTTTTTCCAGTTTTGTCACCTTTGTTCAATTTTTTTAACATACTGTATATTATCTTATAGAAACCTTGCAGGACCTGTTTTGTATTTGTACCTCTCTCAGGGCCATACCTGTGCTCTTAGGTTAACTCTCTGCTGGAGACACCAAGTGTTGGCAAGATGGGCAGCACAGGACACACATTCCTAAATACATGCACATAATAAGTTATGATTGGAAGAAGTAGTGTGACGTTTCTACCTGCTGCCTCCAAAAACCCTAAAGTCAAAAATGAGCACTAGACATACTGTATAATATAAAAGCATTCAAGATAGTGAAAAAGTGTAATTTAGTGCTTTTTTTTTTCAATTTAAACTAGAACTGATGAACAAGGTTACCTGGAGTTTATACAGTCTATTTACAGTTTGTGATTTATACATTGCTTATGTTTCCATAAACAAACAGTAATTAAATGGACTAGCCAACCACAAGGCAAGGCATTTAATTAGGCTCTTTCTACTGACATCGTACTTTTGATTTCAAGAGTTCTATTCCATTTCATTACCGTATGTTAATCATGCATTATCTCTAAAATGAAGTACAAAGTAAAAATACCATATTTTCCTAACTTTTTGCTACTCTGTCAATCTGAATTTGTTTGAGTCAGAGTCACTTTTTTCAATGGTGACTCTTCAAACATAACTGTACCTTTGCACTTTTTTCATTGAATTCAGGCTTCTAGCAAATACATTTCCACATAAAATAGGCTGGGGTTATACAAGAGTTTTGTTATTCGCCTTGACATACTGCCATACATGTGAAGTCACATATAATTTCTTTTCTGTTAAAGAAATAATGATCCTCCCAAAATATTATAGTAGCCTCCAGTTGTTGGTTCAGCTGTACTATTGTAGTGGGAGACTTTAGGGATTTTAGGCTATGATGAATAGTGAGTGTACATTTCAATTACACAGGTCATCAGCAGTTTACCCTCAATTCAACACTCTCGTAGTATGGCAAAGGAATTTGAACACTTGTGCCTCTGGGCTATAAGTCCAGAAGAAACAATAATGTTCCAGAAAGTTCAATAAAGTTCCATCAATAAAGTTCCATCTCATCTCCATCTCGTCAACAAGTTCAAATTTGGCTTACATCTTCAATGATGCACAGCGATTGCCTTTAGCGTATGTTTGTCAAACCAAAATTTGTAGTCAAAATGAAAACAAGGTGTTAGGTGAAATTCCTGTGTATTGATGTATTTTGGGTTGGCAGAATAGAGCTTAGAGAATACAGTCTAGAAACAAATAAAACAGCAATCACTCTTCAGTTCAGTATGCCATGTACTGACTATGCTTTGACTGCAACTCAACCAGGAATGGGCCTTAATGTGGATTACATACACATGAAACCTATTTCCATCAAATTCATCACTTGAATGACAGTGAATGTGTTTGCTGGACAAAACCAGAATTTGATGAAAACAAATGTTGATACCAATAACAATATTTCATTTAATGTTGATTCACTCTCACACACACACACACACACAAACACACACACACACACAGCCCCCCACCCACATGCACGCGCAGACACACACACTCACACTAGGAAAAAAATCATGTTTATGACAAAACAGACTAACATGCAAATGTCAAACTGAGTTTTCAGGCAAAGACTATGTCACTGTTAACAATAAAATGATTCACATCTGGGTATTATCATAATTCAAGAGGCTGAATCAACTCTATTTAATTTCAAGGTCATATTGGCACGAGGCTCACCAAGTGATTATATTTGTTTGAATGCTTTGGCTCTCAGATGTTCAAATTGCATTGGAGACATCAAAGTTGGGTTGGCAGAGACTAATGCCCAATACATAGTCAAATAGCATCCAGCAACAGTGTTTCTAAAGAATGGTATGTGTTGACAAACTGGCTTGCTGCTTTGTTCTCCTGATTGCATATGTGGAAAGAATTGGTCTAGATATGATTACAGACCCAAGAGTACATTAACACATGACACGCACTATATCAATTGTTGTGATGATTTGTTAAGTGATATCAGAATGGCTGACTATACCCTTCCCTGGCTGGTGAGTATGTTGACATAGGTTGTTGCGCTACTTTGGTGAGGTGAGTAATTAACAACACAATCTGGACTCTGAAACTGAATAAGGACTAATTGGTTCCTTGTCCCAATATATTTGAATAACAGAGAACTCAAAGTTACTATTTTGTGCAAAACGTTGTAAATGTTGAATGCAAATGTCCAACCTGTGCAGGTTCAGGGCACATGGCCAGGTGTCTGCCAGGTAGTAAGCCTGACTAAGAATGAAAATTAAGAATGCTGGTTACCAATGTTCATTATCACTTCAAAATATAATCACACCCACACAGACAAGACAATGCAGCATACCTGTCAGATATGTTTATGATGCTTTGTTGTCAAGAAACCTCTATTTAGAAGAAATTGCACTCCGCTGGCCCTAGCTGAGTTAAAGTGAAGACCAAATATGGTACAGCTATCATTGCTTAACACATGCTACATATCATTACAGTTTTAGAGAATCCACTGTGTAATGAAACAGAAACATTGATTTCAATTGGTCTAGCAACTTCTTCAGTTAGGTCTAACAATCAATTGATTGTGAGACCTAATATTTATGTTAAACTGTCAATGACATCATCTTCATTCTTGGACCCAACTGATTTTTAGGAAGAAATGTGGATGATTAGGATATTTTACATGTCTCATTAAAACAAATATCACACAACAAATGTAAAAAATAAAAATTATTCTGCTGACATGCTATCCCTTACGAAAAAGTCACGTGGAAATGGCATGTGGAAAACAACATGAGTGTTATCACATGTGATCTTGAACCACATGGTTTTTGGACACATGTGTTTTAGTTTTTCACATGTGAATATTCTCATGTGATTCAGCATTGTCGACATGTAAACCACCTGTGAACCACCTATGAAAGAGCGAGCGAGCAAGTGAAGGAATGAAGGAATGAAGGAGTTAGCGAAATAGTTTGCGAACGAATGAGCTAGTTAGTAAGCTAGTCACTAATTCGATTCACTAACTCACTCACTAACTCAACCCAACTCACTCACTAACTCACTTATTAATTCACTCACTAACCCAACTCACTCACTAACTCACCCAACTCACTAACTCACTCACTAACTCACTCATTAATTCACTCACTAATCCAACTCACTCACTAACTCACCAACTCACCCAACTCACTCACTAACTCAACTTACTCACTCACTAACTCAACTCACTTAACTCACTAACTCAAGTCACTCACTAACTCACTAACTCAACTCAATTAGCGAATTAGTTAGCAAACAAACGAGCTAGTTAGCAAACGAATGAGCTAGTTAACGAGCTAGTTAGTGAACGAATGAGCTAGTTAGTGAGCTAGTTAGTGAGCTAGTCACTAACTCAACTAACTCCGTCACTCACTAACTCAACTCACTAACTCACTTACAACTCACTCATTAACTCACTCACTATCTCAACTCACTAACTCACTCACTAACTCGCTAACTCAAGCAACTCACTCACTAACTCAACTCACCAACTCACTCACTCACTCAACTCACTCACTAACTCACTCAATTCACTCACTAACTCACCCAACTCACTCATTAACTCACTCTCTAACTCACTCAACTCACTCACTAACTTAACTCACTAACTCACTCAACTCACTAACTCACTCACTAACTCAATTCAACGCGCTAGTTAGCAAGCGAATGAGCTAGTTAGCGAACAAATAAGCTACTTAGCGAGCTAGTTAAACGTGAAAATGTCAAATTCACATGTGACTTTGTGACAGACTTCATTTTCACACGTTAACATTTTTTCACATGTGAATAAAGCCAATCACATGTGAAAATGTCAAATTCACATGACTTTGCGACACAGACTACATTTTCACATGTGGAAATTTTAGTGCAGGTTTCACATGTGAAAGTGCAGGTTTCACATGTGAAATGGAAGATTTCACATGTGACTTTTATAAGGGATGACAATAAGGTGAGAAATATTAGGATATAAGAGGCATTTAAATCAGCTGGAACAGAAATAAGCAAAAGAATCATTGCAACATGTTTTTTCCACAATGTAGTAGTATGCATGCTTTTTTCTTCCCAGACCATATCTCTACGCCTATAGTTAAAAACTTCTGCACAGGAGATGGGCTTTTGGACATGTCTACAGATCATATTTTGTCGATTAGTCGGTGATAACAATGAGGTAACGTGTAAGCATGTAATAGAACAGCGCCAACAATGTAGTCGATGGGAGGGTTCGCATGTTTCCCATGAACTTTGATGAACAATGCACAAGCGTGATCCACTACCCCTGTTCCCAAACTTCAGTGGATTTAGTTTAAAGCCATTACAGACAAGATTTTTGCTTTAATATATAAAATGAATTTTGATTGGATATTGTAAACGGATATGGAAGAATGACACCATCACGGTTAAAATTGGTTTCCTGGGAACCTTGTGTTCACTATGCAATTTTGTGTGCCACTGGATACGATCTCCAGTGAAAATAGAGGGACTGACGTACAGCACAACTAAAACAGGAAGAGCCTCTACTGTGAACATCTTTAGTCCTGCTCTTTCAACAGTGTTGCTTCTTTTTTTCACTGAGCTTTGTAAAAAATGCAAGTGTGTAGTTTCTAGGCTTTAAAAAACCCCAAAAACAAGTGGCTGAATTGTCTTTGCAACAGCGATGCAAAAAAATAGTACCACTAGGAAACCCAAGGGGCTGTCAAAATCTCACAATCTTGTCTGTAGTTGCTTTAGATTTTTTTTTCTTACAATGTATACATTACTATTAACTTTGAAATTACTATTAATTTTGAAACCTTGTGATCAACTTAATGTCACTTTATATTTCCTTATCTAGTGAGTACATTCTGTTTCTCTCTCACTGGTGTGAATACTTCTTAACATGCCGATAATATGACATATACAGTACCTATCAATGTAGTAGACTATACAACAAAGACAAAAACAGCTCTATGGACTTTTTTTTTTTTTCATTTCTGACGTTGCCGACTTTGAACACCAGCAGCAAATTGCTCTCATATGGAGGCAGAGCTTTGCCACACAATTTCAGTGCAGCATTCCATGATATTGTCATCCATTTTGAAGAGACTTTTCATAACCTCGCTGGATGACCCTGTTGGTTGGGAAATGTGTGTATATGCATAATAAACACTAACATCCATGAGAATATTATCAAACCAGCAAAAGCAATAGGAAAATAAACTTTATAGGATTTCCCCCTTTAAAGTAAAACCATCTGTTACCTCCTACAATGAATGGACTCTGAGGACATCTTTAGTTCTAATCCATTAGTGACGTGCTTTGCACTGCTATATTTGTGCCAGCTATCCTTGCAAACACGTCTTTTGAAAACAACATTCTTTGGGGGTGTTTACAGAGGACCACAACAAATTGAAGGCTCTATCAATAAATTTGTAACATCCTCTTTCCCTTTGTAGTGCAAGAAGGATTTTTGTCCTACATCTGAAGCCTTCATGATAGACCTTTATGTTGTCCCTTTGAAACATTATTTTTTTAAATTCTATTCTTTCCATATAGATCTCCTCAACTATTAACATTTAAATAAACACAGTATTTCCAGTTAATACATTTCAGATGTACATACTTTTAATAACATAATATTGCCTCTGTTGCAATTTAATGATGTTTATACTATTTTTTTCTTTTGTCTTTCTTTCAAAGTCTTTCACCAGACCATCAAGAAATAAAATATTTTGTATGTTTTCTTCTTTGAAATAAGTTTAATGCTCATAGTTGAACTGAATAGCAATATAATAAAAATAACATGCCCATAACATAATACCCATAATAAAGTGATATCACCTATAATGCACTACATAGCACTAGGCCTACTAAACAAAGAAAACATTGTTGTTTGGATGACAGCACTCCTCTTGTTTGACCTCATTTCTCTGTTAGGTAACAGTATCTCTCCTCACATTGCCTCTGGAGCATAATGAATTTGTGTTTCGAAACAAGGTCAGGGTGCTGTATTTCAAGGGAATTTCTTTGGTAATTCTTCTCAGAAAAAGGTGTCATCAATGCATTTTCACTGTTGCTCTGTGGTTTAAATGCTCCTGCCCATCACCATGCTTTTGTCATTATACCAAGTTTGACTGTAATGATATTATCTTGGCCTATGTTTTAAATGTCGCATCCCTCCAAGGCTTTTCTGACATTGTTTATTTGTTATCTTGTTGCTGTCGATTGCATACTCCTTCATAGGCTGAAATACCAGCGGTACAATTTATATTGTGCACCATCCTGAATTATCTTAGTACATAATTGATCAGCTATATCATCTTTTACCTGTCTGGAATGGTAGGTATAATATATGTGGATCTATTTGTCTAATGTAATCTATGTGAACAGTATTTGATGTCATTCCTATGTCATATTTCACTTTACACTTAAGTCCACCATACAGCACTTTAATGTGGTGGACAAAGTCATGTCTTGGTACATGACATACTCTTCTCCCCGTTGCTTCCTAGCCTTGTTCCCTCTTGTTTAGCCTTGTGTTATTCATTATTTATTTATACTGTTTATTAATGTTCTTTGTGTCAGAACAATCAAAACATCTGACTGATGTCATTATTAGTTATAGGGAAATAGACTAAATTAGGTGATTTGATTCCTTTTCCCAGTTTGATGAGGTAGGCTAAATGCTTCGACAATGCATCTAAATAAACAATTTATCTAAATTTCAGATATCTAAACTGAATGGTAGACTTGGTTTAATGAATAAATAGTTCCTTATAAATACATGCAACTGACTGTGCTGGTACTTGGGATCTATTTTTTGAACGTGTGTGCTGTGCATGCATGGTTCATATTCTGCATAGTATTTACATTACTACATCCATTTGAGGGATTTCTTTTCTTAAATTCAAAACGGGACTATTTTTGTGTTCCAGAATTGCTCACTGCTTAATGCATAACAATATAGTAATGCAAAATTTTGATATTAATCTGGTGTGATAAACCAAGAAACAAACTGGCATATAACTTAGTACCCTAGTCACGACAGTGTTAGGCCAGCCTTTTCTAACATTTTGTGATTTAAATTTCTTTGAAAAGACTAAAGAAACCTAGTCAAAAATGACGTTAATGTTTGAGTAATAATACAGCTGCAAAATATTTTACACACCTGCCTCGAATTAGCTTTGTATTGTAGCGCTGCATTCACATTTGTTAAGAACATCACAGTCTTGTGCCATATTTGACCATTAGTGACCATAACAAATAGGTCATAGAATGATTAAAGGAATCCTTGCAAACAATTATTTAATACTGTTCAATTTTCAACAGCTATGCTCTCTCATATGAAGTTAGTATTTGGCATATCATGGCCAAGATCCCATTCAGCCTCTATAAGGTGTTTGAACGATGCTCACACATAGTTGGTTTAGGCTGTTGTTTCAAGATGACAGGAACAAATACAAGTACAATATTAAAATAAGCATTCTAAGGTCATATTTGTTATAGATATTAGGTCATTTAGTCACTATAATTATATCCTGTAGTGGAATTCTTGTAGCCTATATGAGACCACAGTCAGCTCCAGGTGTTTCAGGCAGGGCGAGTTGGTAAGTCTAGACAAAGGTTAAGGTAGACAGGAGGTATCAACACTTGCTTTTAGGCACAGTTAATAAAGCTCAAAATTCCAAGTTTGATCATAACCAAGATTGCAAAGAGAATGGCCACCATTCTTCAAACTCCTCCTCAACTTTGTCTAAGTATTTCATTGCCAGCTAACAACGGCTATTGTGCTGTGCCGTTACTATGTACCTGACAAATAAACTTTGATTTGAGAACTTTGGGCAACTGTTTTGCACATATTTCTTCTCTAAATCCATTCTTTTTTTCTGCATTACCTATCCCTAAATCATAATATTTCCTTACCAAACCTTAACGTGACCTTTACTAGTTACTTTGTTTGTCCAGAAATAAAATTCATATTAGCAACCTACCTGGCTTTATGGTACTAATCTTCAGCACCAACATGCTGCTGCAGACAGTTGTTCTAGCAGGGTTTTTTTTTTTTACAGTTGATATGAGTTTGAAGCATCTGACTTCAAATGTTCATGTTCAAATGTCTTACAGCATTCTTACAGAGATGCTACAGCTGCACAGCTGGGCGCAAAAAGGTGGCGAGCACCTGACTGAAGACAACAGAGCAGTTGACATACAACAACAGCTACAATTTTGACCTTCATCTGCGCCATCAATCGTTGACCAATTTGAATAATATTCAATAATGCAGGTGCTTGGCTGACTGTCAACCTATCCACCATGTTTGAACTAAATCGGATAAGAAATAGGTGAGTCACTGCGATTACGGCAACACACAGGTGTATTAGACATGATTCTTTGTTGTCTCACATCTTACAGGTCCATCTAAAATTGTCCTCCCTCAGATCTCTATGTCAGAACACTGTCTGAATATTAGCTTTGGTCCCAACAACTGTCACCCCATTGTTGTTAAAACACATTAGCTCACTATTCCTGAAACTTGCCTTCTGTATTTATCATGCATTACATCTTGACCTTTATAGACCTCATTAGTTAACCCTTGTTGACATTATTGCAGAAATGAGGTGGAATAAAGCCATATAAGGGCAGACATTTTATTAGACATCATGTTACCTTTCACTCAGCCAAAATGTTTTTAATATTATGTCACTTGGAGTGGGCTATTCAACTGCGTGAAGCCTATTGTTAATTTGAGAAATTGTCTTCTTCTTCCAAGAAAATAGAGAAAACATCTGCATTATGTCATGGTTTCACCTGTTTTGTCATAAGTTCATCTGTTCCTCTGTTCCTTGTTATCCTTCCCTCCCTCGTGTATGTAGTCTTGTGTTCTCCCAGTCTTGATTGCTCTGTGTGTGTTCTCTCTGTGTGTCTCTCTCGGTGTGTGTCTGGTTGTCATTTCAGACCCTGGGTGTTTCCCACCATGCTGCTAGCTTTGGGCCTGCTAGCCAACCTGCCTATCCTGAGCCGGCTAGCCGGCTAGCCCGCTACCCGCCTGTCCTGTTCCTGCCCCTGAAGACCCCCTGCAGTCCCCTTTCTATGGGTCTCGCCTTGCCATTGTCCCCGGGTGGCCTCGTAGTAAAGCCTCCAGGAGAAAGCGTAGTCTCAATAATTCCCGGCTTTCTCCACTGCGCCGTGCCCCAGAGTCTCCGCTGCCCAGCGCCCCAGAGTCTCCGCAGCTGTCACCTGTTCCAATGATGCAGCAATCTGTTGGTCGAATTCTCTAAATGCTAAGGAAAGATGTTTCAGTGTTTCCTTTCTTATCTCCTTTAGCATAGGGTACACTGGACCATCCTTTACGAAAGTAAAGGAGATAATGCATCCCACAATTCTTTGCAGCAACAACATTTAAAGCGACACACCATTCGGCCATTCAAGAAAAAGGGATATGAGATGTTTTTAGCCAGATTATGTTTTTAATTCAACATGTTTGAAACTTAAGAATGATTAAATGTACAGTAGTAGATTTGTAGTTCTAACATGTTATGCCTATCTTGCATAAATTTAACAATTATTTTCGTACAATCATACATCATTGGGATTCATGTTGATAAATATGAGTGGACAGGAGGGTGAGCGTGAGCAACCATTCTCAATGTGACAACCATTTTGTTTCACTTAGCCTATATTCCTTTCTTTATTTCAATTCCAACCTTCCAACCTTGAAGTCATATTTTTCACTGGGTTGTCCATGTTTATATAGCCTGCATGAAACAACACGGTAAGAACACACAAGGCGAAGTATCTAAGATGCGCTTTTAGTAGTCCATCTTCGAAACATTGTAGTTTCACCACGGCAGACCCACGTCAATAACATCTGCCATTGCAGATGAATTCTCCTTCACATCTTTCCTTGACCTCATGACGTTTTCCATCGAGGTCAAGGAAGAGTGGTTAGGAAAAGACATAGGACGTTGTTTTTTTTTACTATTCAACCGCAGCCCTAGTGTCTCAGCTGTGTCTCATCTAGTTGTTACCCCAGTGTACATAGGTTGTCTTCCCCAGTCAGTCTTTGTCAGTTCATAAAATCCCTGTGAGTTAGTGTTACCTGTATGCCTTGTTATCTGTACCCGACCTGCCTGCCTGTTACCTGTATCCTACCTGCCTGGTCACCTGACCAACCGACCTACCTACCTGTACGTATTTTGGAATTCTCTAGTAAATGTACTTTTGTTTGAACATTCCATCCTGCCTCGGTCTACCTGTGTCCTGCATTCCCGGGTTCACCTAACTAACCGTAACACATTAAAATATCATAGTAGCTAGATCAAGACGAAAGAAAGAAACTATATCAATCTTCAAATCTTAGCAGCATGTTCACTGAAAAATGCCCAGTGTTACGCAGTAGGAAAGAGCCAACTTGACCAGGCAATTTGTCATCAAGGAATGAAGTCACTGGAGCAGCCTTGGTGCCAGTGATGTTGGACACCACTGTGTGTGGACACCTTTGTCTGTGTCTTTAGGCACAATCTAAAGGCTTGATTGCTCCCAGGCAAACATATCTGAGGTAGAAGCAGATCTAGCTGAAAAAAACGTTTCCCACCCCCAGAGTCTTGTTTTTGGCTTTGAATGCAGGCCACTTAATTTTTCACTCACACCTCTGACATGATGTCTGAGTATTAAGAGGAACGCATGCAATACTTTGGCAACTGAGACAGAAAAGGTAGACAGATCTGGACAGCATGAAATACCAGAGTAAGTGTACAGGATTCCTCTTTTTCCCAGGCCCCCATTCTGTCTAATCTCAAATTTTACTAGAAGGAGGTGGTTTAAGAAAGAAAATCCCTAGACTCTATGAATACACATTTTGGGAGACTTTTCATTGGTAGCTTAGTGTACCGCAAGTCAGTTGGACTACAATCTTATTAGCGACGCAAGCTGAGTTGTCCAGACTGATTTATAACTGGGTTACTAGATGAGGTATTAAGGATCTGATATGACCAAAGGTACATAAGAACAGAAATGACCTAATAGTTGTACATTGAAAAATCCTTTAAATTTATATTTCAGATAAAAATTGGCCTTAAGTAAGTCTACAAGCTATTAACCATAACTTATATCCACTTTTATAATGATTATCCGCCCCACTGCCAACTAAAATGGATACATTATGTTATGTTG
Organism: Polymixia japonica; assembly: GCA_900302305.1. Taxonomy (NCBI): domain Eukaryota; kingdom Metazoa; phylum Chordata; class Actinopteri; order Polymixiiformes; family Polymixiidae; genus Polymixia; species Polymixia japonica. Next base: position 18,587 of record OMKK01003685.1, on the reverse strand, counting down.
TCAGATTCGAGAATTCAACTGTCAAAGAGTACAATATAAAAAAATGGTAGAAAAGGAGTATTTTAATCTCTACTGCCCCCAAAATAATAAGGGAGCCTGTTTTTGTTTTTTTAAAAACACTTTTGTAAACTCATCCCTAAAAGGTAGGATTTGAGGTTTTTCAGAAATCCTACTGCAAAATCCAGTAAGTACAGGTAAATGAATGACGCCCTACTCGATTTCTGTATAATTTCAGCCTATAGTTGTTAAAATAGCACTATTAAGCAGTGGTGGGGTCCCTCACATGCTTGTTGCAGTTAGTCCATGTCAGTGTGTGTGTGTATGTGTGGAGTCAACTTAAAAGGCTTAAAAGAGGAAGACGGTGATGTCTTATGTTAAGTACAAAGGCATTATGTCTTGAAATCTTTTACCATAATTCTTCATTTAAAGACAAGTTTGAATAGGTTTGAAGCATCACGGAGGTACAGACTCACAGTTTGTACATGGGTCAGTGCTTGATCTGGGTGTGTTGTACCGTGCCTTTAAGAGACAGCTAGAGGCAGCAATGTGCGCATGTGGTCCAACTTTGTCAGATCACTCTAGAACATTTTAATTGAGAAATTAAATTGTGTAAATGATGATAATTTTAGGTAATTTTCTAAAAGTTTATAACATACATACATTAATTCTGGGCATTAACACAGATTTGTTTTGTGCCAACACATTCATCTCTGCACATCAGAAATCTACAGTTAGTCAGTGTAGTGCATTGACAAGATAAGGAGTAAAGACAAAACAATATGTCCTAAGTATTTTTCTCACAATTCTGACAGCATTTCTTGGAGAGCTGTTAACAGAAAGCATGTCCATAATGGAGCCAACAATAACAAAACCCGAGGAGAGGGAGAGGGAAACTGAAAAGACAGCCGGGTAGATATTTTGGCTTAAGTTATCCAATTTGCTGCAGATCCACCAAGGACATGGAGTGAGTGGCTTGGGGGTTTTGACCATGTGGTTTCAAGAGATTTTAGCAAGGTCAGTTTTTTATACTTAGACGACATTCATGGTTTTCCTGTGCATTAGTGAAGGAGTTATATCAGCTGTTTTCACAGCTGTTGTTCTCAGAGGCTTGGTCCAGGGGAATTCATTGTACTGAAAGATGAAATCTGCAATAGGTTTGAAATAATTAATAATTTAAATAACAACCAATACTAGTACTCGGCAATTGTCAGGTACCAGTCTTAATGAAGCCTGATTGTATTATGGTGTTATCATTATTATTATGATATTGAAATTTGCAAAGAGCTTTGCAAAAACAAATAAAAGTTTAAAGAAACTGTTTAATATAATAGGAGATTTCTTTTTTAAATTATGAATAAAAGTGGGCAAAAACAAAAACATTACCTAAACTGTGTACAAAAATGTGTGTGTGTTTTTTTTATTGACTTAAACAGTGATGCATTCTGGGACCATTAATTGTAATATACTGTATGTACTAACTCAATGCTCTGGAAGATTTGGATAAAACCATGACAGACCATGTACAGTAATAGTACTATTCTGTAATTTTGTATGAGATATCTTCTTTAAATAAAACTGCAGCAAAACTCAATATCAAGATATAATAAAAACAAAAATTCTTAGACAAAATGCCAACCAGAACAAAATGCAGATATGTTATTTCTGTTAAGATTGTGGACAGTTTAGACAGATTTGTGCACAAGTATTATATGAGAACATCTTCAGATTCAGAACTGCTAACCCAACAATGAGGTTAAACACTTTATGAGTCAGTCAACTTTACTATCAATAGAACAACACTTCAGTGTCATTTCACTTGAGGTTTTTGCTCCCTGGTTTCAAACTTCACAATGTACTCATGTTGTAAATTATTGCTTGAACTGGTCAAAATCATAAAATATAAATTACATAGAAATATTTTAGTGTAGATTATTTGTTAAAGGGTTCATGTGGTCTGTGGCAAGCAGGGTGGGGATTGAGTGTTGGTCTGGCGGTTCAGCCAGTCAATATATGCTATATATTTGAGTGTGTGTGTGTGTGTGTGTGTGTGTGTGTGGGTGTGAGTGTGTGTGTGTGTGTGGGGGGGGGGGGAGGGTGTGGGTGTGTGTGTGGGTGTGTGTGTGTGGGGGTGTGTGGTGTGTGTGTGTGTGTGTGTGTGTGTGTGGGTACGTGTGTGTGTGTGTGTGTGTGTGTGTGTGTGTGTGTGTGTTGAAGTGTGTACGAGTGTCTCAGTGTGTGTGTGTGTGTGTGTGTGTGTTGAAGTGTGTACGAGTGTCTCAGTGTGTGTGTGTGTGTGTGTGTGTGTGTGTTGAAGTGTGTGCGTGTGTGTGTGTGTGTGTGTGTGTGTGTTGAAGTGTGTACGAGTGTCTCAGTGTGTGTGGGTCCTTAGGGAGTGTAGAGAC
>OMKK01003685.1:5607-16165 GCA_900302305.1 Polymixia japonica | reverse complement strand
CTGGAGAAGAGCCCATGTAATGAAATAGAATGCATGCCTTTACTCACAAGACTGGAGCTTAAGAATGCTCTTACAAAGAGATTGTTGAATGCTGCCCCCAAAAGGAAGAAACCAGGGCTATTGTGTCAAGCACCAGTGGACAGACCACAAACTCTTTTCCAGTGTCCTTTCTATGCTTTATACTGAACACTGATACACAATACAACAGAGACAAGGCCTTTACAATTTTGTGACCAATAATTTCATTTTGGTGTTCAAAATATCAAACATACTATATTATAATCAAGTGTATCAATTGCATGCATGTTAAGCTTATTTTTATGCAGTTCTCTGTGAAAAGCTGATCCTACTTCTTCCATTAATAAAATGGGCAATCTCTCAAAAATGCCAATTCCAAATAAGGTGTTCAAAAGTATCAGATCAGTCTATACAGATTTGTAATTAAAATATTCCAAGCAAATGTCCTCTTAGCACTATACACCACAGAGATTGTATTCAGCTTCAGTAAAACAAAGTAGTTATACTGCTTATGTCTAACTAAATCTTACAGAAACATATGCTAATGATCATGTCTGCCATTATACATTTTACCTTTATTTTGATCTACAGTATTCACCTGTCAGCTTCTAAAGAGTTGATAATAGAACATATAAAGGGACTATAGAAACATAGAATACTACAAAATATGAAATACTACTATACATAAGGACAGAACTACATAAGGAAGTGTCTTATGTAAATGATTTGCTTGGTCAGGATTTTAAAAGGTTTGGTCCATGGGCCTGAAGGTTTGCTGCTGGACTACTGTCTTTCTGACCACTTACATAGCAACATTTGACTTCATTTTCTTTTTTGACTAGATTTTTTACACAGCTGTATGTTGTTTGTTTACAACTGGTGCTGCTGATGCTGTCTCCCTTGAAAACGAGGTTCTTCATCTCAGTGGGACCTCTCATGGCCTACAGAAATAGTGGATATTACCTAATTTGATAAGATTCTGGTCTAAGATGAGAATTTAAGTTAACATTTCATACCCAAACACAACAACCATCTCAAGTAGCCTAACAAAAGGGCAAAGTTGCAAACAACACAACCTTTCTTTGAATTCCCAGACATATCCATATTTTGCCTATTATTACTCAACTCCGGCCAAAATGTCTCCCTGTGAAACACTCCCTTATGATTCATGTCTTTGGACTTAAAATAAATCCCTCTGAACAGTTTGCTGAATTCCAGGGATGGTATGCATTCTTCTAAAGTCAAGTAGGCCTGAGCAATATGGCTTCATTTTGCATCTTTCAAAAAATAAATCAGTCTGAGTTCTTCTGGATTTCTCCATACATTACCCATTTTCAATATCCATATACAACTGGCCACTAAAATATGGACTGTTCTTTGTAAATGCCTTATAACAATTCATCAATCAACTTTCAAGGCCACCATCAAACAATATTTAAAGTCTTGTCAGATGTATTCTTATTTTGTCTCTTAATACAAGCAGAGGTTTTATTCTTTACCTATGAGATTTTGCCTTCCCTGTGTACAGCACCTGCTCTTCAAAAGTGATAAAACTCATAAATTTGTGATTTTAGATATTAGATAACATATAATATATTGTGCAACATTGCAAGCATTCACATGTCAGTGTTGAGGTGTGCGGACACACACACAGACACACACACACACACACACACACACACACACACACACACACACACACACACACACACACACACACACACACTGTGTGGCTGCTGCTGAGACAAGGGTCACAGGTGGTCAGGTCAACTTTGACCATGCATCACACGGCACGGTGCTCTACTACCACCTGGTGGCCAGATTTACCAACGACCTCTACTCTGCAGTAGAACTTGAAGATGGCGACTCGAGTCCTTCAGAGAACAAGCAATGGCTTCAATCTGGCAAAAAGCAGAACCCATTCTGCAGGTCAGGTCGCCGTTTTGAGCAGGTCGGGCGATTTTCAACATGCATGTTCAGCATTGATTCTGTGTGACTGTGACTGCTTAGTCTCATGGTTTTGAGAAACGTTAGCTTACCATTAGCCTCCCTGTGCAATGGCTACTGTGAACCTGAACAAGCTAGCCTTAATAGCTTCTCTCTCATTGGCCTTCCGTTACATAGTTAAATAAAACTGCAATATGTCGTGCAGACCTGTGATTATAAATACCATCATGCAATTATGTATGTCTGCTAATACAAGTCAATGTCAAATAGATACAACTTTCTTATTGTTTTGTTTTATGTTTGAATGTGTGTGTGTATGTGTGTGTGTGGTTTTTGAGAATTATAAATGCTCAAGGTCATAATTTGTTACTTTCTCTATGTTTTATGAATATGTGAAAGAAACATAAGGTCGTCTTGCTCTATCTAGCTTTGGTCTCAGAATTAGCATGTGGTTGTGACAGAAATAAGCCATGCATGGTAAGGTTCCTCACCCACTTGTAATTCATATGAATCAGTGTTACTGTATGTATGCAGTCTGCTGTTCTCCTTCATGGCAATAATCTTGAAGTGAAGGGTAAACATTTTTCCTATCACAAAGACCTTTTAGCCCGCAGACATTTAATATGTGTGCAGGTAGGAGTTCAGATTGAGACCTATGGCTATCCTGTCTTGAAATATTTTGATAGTTTATGAGATTTTTTCTTTTCTTCAAGTTGTTGATCATGTGGCATCTTTGTTTCCAGAGGTTTGGCAGCGTCGAGTAATAGAAACAGAGAAGACAGCTGGTTTAAGTCACTATTCGTGAGGAAAGTTGATCCCAGGAAAGACGCACATGCTAATTTGCTGACCAAAAATGAGGAAAGCAACCTGTACAAAATCCAGTGTAAGTTGCCTTCTCAAAATATGTACTTCAAAGTCATCCATATGTAGCTCACATGAAGGAGGAGGTTATTTTCAAACTGCATTTCCTTTGCAGTCCATAATGTCAAGCCTGAGTGCCTGGATGCATACAACAAGGCTTGGTAAGTTTGAATGTTTTACTTTTTTTGCTTAGGTCTTCATGTTATAAACTACTTATATTCAACAGCAACATAAGTACTAGCTGTAGTTGGTTTAGGCCTTGACAACTGAGTAGTGTGTTGTGCAGTGTTCAGTAATGTCTACAGTACTATTCCTGTGACGTGACTGACATACTGGTGTGGCTTCAGTCCATCAAAGAATGTCTTTAGTGAAACCTAAGATGACTGGCCTTCTGTTTGTAAGTAGCATTCACAAAGTAGTTTGCATGCAAGCGTAATTTAGAAACTGGAACATACATGGTTGAAGGCATGAATACTTTTAATTGATTTGGATTTTATTGTTAAAACAGGTCTTTAACTTTTCAGTTTCAGTTGTATTCAAGGAATATGGAACTGACTACAAACTATGAGTCCTACAGTAATATACAGTAGAAGACAAACTGCTACGTGTGAAATTTCCATGTTGCTTCATGTTAAAACAACATGAAAAGGCTGTTATGTGAAGGTTCGGTGAAATATGATCTTAACAACAAATGTCTGCCACTTCAGGTCAGCCAGTATGTTGATATTCCCTCTTTCCTAAACATGTTTACAATGTACCTTAACTCCTCCCAGAAAGCTGGGCATCTGTAGTATGTGAGACTTTGGTGGATGCCACAGGGGAGGGGAAAAGTCAAGCTTGTTTTGACATGTAACTGACTTGTTGTAATTCCCATTCTCTATTGGTAGAGATTGAATTTCGCACATAGCCGCTTTAATGTTCTCTTAGTTTGTAACATTATTATCTGGGGGGTATTTTACACTGAAGTTTGGTTAAATTAACTTGTTTCTCATTCTTTTTCACAGTGAGGCGGTTTTGCCATCCATCCATGCTGATAAGTACTACCCCTGTGAGCTGGTGGGCACCTGGAATACCTGGTATGGAGAGCAGGACCAGGCTGGTAGGACTGCTAGCATCAACACACAGCCATCCCCTGCCTAATAGCTCTATAACCTGCACAGAAAACAAATGATAGGATGCATGTACACTATAATTAACTATGAACGTGAATAGGTATGCAATCAGTGAATCAGGCTATGACTGACCAAACTGGTTATGTATCCCCCCAAGGATTTGTTTTGCAACTGTAGATCCTGTGTTATATTTTGTTATCTTGCTTGATCAGTCCTTTGTTATATTGCTTAATGCCATGGTAGTACAGTGCACAGATGAATGGTATTTCAAAAATCAGGATTACTCATTGATCCAGGGAACTGTGAAAGAGACTTACATTTATTTTTTAATGCTGTGAATAATTTGTGAAATGAAACTTTGTAATTGCTTCTCGTGGATGTCTTGTTGCTTTACCTGTCACTGATCTCTCATCTTGAACAGCACTTCAAAAGATATTTCATGCTCATTCTTAGTTATCTTGCTGGGTAATTCTGCTTCTTGAAGTACCACCCTTCTCACAAAGATGCTTGCACTGTACAGTTTCTCTCTCAAGATGGGCTGCTTTGAAACCATTGCGTCTGCTTTGGACATTTTGTGCGTTATTGCATCTATACATTTTTTTTTTTCCCCAGTTCATTTGTGGCGGTATAGAGGCGGCTATCCAGCTCTTACTGAAGTGATGAACAAGCTCAGGCAAAACAAGGTAATGCAGTGTTGCATGCATTTCTTTATATTGCTGCTGTTAAATGTTTCAACCATGCATAGATAACCAGTGTGCAATAGTCAGTATCAGGCTTTATGATTTCCATCTGTCCACTGGCAGGAGTTTATGGAGTACAGGAAGGAGCGGGGTAAGATGCTTTTGTCTCGCAGGAACCAGCTTCTCTTGGAGTTCAGCTTCTGGAATGAGCCCATACCCAGGGAAGGCCCCAACATCTATGAGCTCAGGTCCTACCAGCTCAGGGTAAGCAATAGAACCAGGGTTTATCCAGCCAGCCAAGAACTCTGATCGGCCTCGAAAAATCCAAGCCTGGCCCAACCGGAGTTTAACTTTGTTGAGCCCAAAGCCATACATTTTTCACTAACAACCCAGAAATGTTCTTATAGACACAAAACCATCATAGACAGATTTCTCACAATAAACTTGCATTAAGATTATTGCTCTTTCTATGTGGGTACTGTGCTACAATTGGTTTTTAGGGTTCAGTTAAAGATGGAGTCTCCTCTATCACTTAAGCTCTGTCATCAGTTGTTCAGCATATCTACAGGCACAACGAGAAACAAAGTCTGCACAGCTTAAATCCGACTCAATTGAGCAAAAGGAAATTATGAAACGACAAAGTCCCAGCACAGAATCTTTAGTCTCTGTCCGATGTAGCATACTAGGTAGAGGTTTGCACTTTCACTGCCAAGGCTGATGGTTCATTACCCACTGGGGGCATCCATTATGAAATATATGTACAGTACTTATGATGCTCACTGGTAAAACTGTCCGCCAAATATCACATTCAAGATCAGATCAGTCTTTAAGTTGTTTATACTTGATAGTCAAAACTGGTCATACATCAGCACTACATGCTTGATAAACTACATGCCAGACCAAATCCTGTGGATGAATTAGTTATTGTAATCAAGAAGGCAGGTTTGTTATTCTAACACCAGAGATTCATTGTGGCTGTTGTAGGGTGAAGTTAAGCAACGCATTATTAAAGCCTTATCTTCTTGGCTTTAGACTGCAAGAACCCAAAAAAAAGATTAAGATTAAATACCTCTTTCTCATCTGTACAATTTATTTATATTAATAAGTTTACTCTGGAAAGAAGAAGAACGGTTAACATTCATCACAGTTTTAGTGAACTCTTACTTATGCATTACATATTGTGTTGTAATATAGAAAACACCTTTGTTCTGTTTTCTTTTTTCCAGCCAGGAACTATGATCGAATGGGGTAATTACTGGTAAGGCAGCCTGATTCCACTTGAATCACTCAACTGTACTTACAGAACAGTTGGACTACATGAAACTTCCTCATCACACTCTCATTAATAAGAGCTATTCCACAGAGAGGATCTATTTTGATACCATACTGTTAATTCTGAGCCAAGTGTACAAGATCTAAATGCAATTGCGATGCACAAGATTTGGCTTCCAGATTATTTTAATGTTATGACCTTGTAAGGATCATCTACTGAGATAAATCGAGCCAAGACATCAACAATTATCAATTAGTCCTGTGCAGCTTTTTCTTTGGTCAATAAAGCCCACTGAAACATGTGTATTTCAGAATGTTGAAACTGATACCAAAAGAATTATAGTTAAACTTATCACAATTAACCGGTACCAAAATCACTTTAGTCTGTTCCCATACTGACCAAGACAGTAATTGTCAATTTAACTTGCCGTTATTTCAACAAGCCTTTATTGGAAACCCACAACCTAAAGAGGATGTCTGGGTAATATATTTGAATAATGAGCGAATTTTTCCAGTAAGGTAATTTTATGCAATTTCAATCCAATTTGGGTAGCTGTAGGTTTAAACTCTTACTACAATGTTACTTACAACAACAACGAAATGCTGACTTTATAATTTTGTAGCAGTGATTATGATTGAAATAATTTTACTATTACAACCAAACATCAAACAGTCCGTTGAACTGTGCCAATATTAAAGAAGTCCATGTGTGTGAATAGCATATTGAGTCATTCTGTTTCATGGTTGCAGTTGGGACACATAATCCTGGCTATGGAAGAGCATTTTCCTGTTGCTCAGTAAATTCAAAGATGATGTTAAAATCTCTCTATGGACAGTGGCCAATAATATCACAGCAAACAATGTGCAGCCCTGGTCTTGCTGTGCATGATGATGCCTTGAGTTTTTGGCATGTGTTGTGACTGCGGTCATTGTTTTCCATAGGGCCAGGGCCATTGGCTACCGTCAGCACAACAGAGAGGCCGTGGGCGGGTTTTTCTCCCAGATTGGCAACCTCTACATGGTGCATCACCTCTGGGGTAAGAACAGAGATCAGGTTTATGCAGAATTACATGTTGAAAAATGTAGCATGTAGACAATCACACAAGACAGAAAGGCTCTGCGATTTATGGCCTTTAAGGTCCATGACTTTCTTTTGTATTTATGCAGTCTAATAGTGTGTATGGCCATTGTTCATTGCAGCTTACAAAGACCTCCAGTCCAGAGAAGACACAAGGAATGCTGCCTGGCAGCATGATGGATGGGATGAGGTTGTGTATTATACAGGTGAGGGGAAAAAAATCCTTGTCCCAAATATGGTTGTATTATGAATCATACAAGTTGCATGATTGACACCAACACAACACAAAAAGTATTGCCTTGTCAATTAGGCCTTTAGCTCTACATACCAGTGTATTGAGCTTTTGACTCACTTTTTAAAGCTGCTATGCTATGTGCTATGCGAAGGTTCAGTGAGGTATGATCTTCACAACAAATGTCTCCCACTTCAGGACAGCCAGTGTGTTGATATTCCCTCTTTTCTAAGCCATGTTTACATTGCTGGCCCAATAATAAACTCCTCCCAAGAATTTGGGCACCTGTAGCGTGTGAGGTTTTTGATTAACAGGGGAGAGGAGAGCTAGAGAGGTGGCTCAGGGGAGGGGAAAAGTCCAGCTTGTTGTGAACTGTAACAGCTTGTTGTAATTCCCCTTCGCTCTTGGTAGAGTCAGAATAGCACACATAGCAGCTTTAACCTTGTTGAGACAGTTTATTATCAAATGGACTTTTAACTGTTTGGACATACTAAATCAGTCCTAAATTTGCTGCCTTTTTGTTGCACCTTCTCTAGTTCCTCTTATTCAACATATGGATTCCAGGATTATGATCCCAATGAAGGCTTCCCCGCTGCAGTAAAGTGAGAAGCCAACTAGAAGCTGAAATCAAATGGCAGCATTTGAAATGTTATATCCATTGAAAACATAACTGCCATGGTCTCAAACTCCTGTCACTGTTGCCAGCCAACACTCCATCTCTTACTTTTGTTTCAACTTTACCAACTTTGTTACTACTTCAAAACCTATCACCAAGACAAGGCCAAAAAACACTCCGGCCCATCATGTATCTATAGTTAATATGCCTTCCTTTATAAAAAATGAACCAATAGTCCTAGAAAGCACACAAATGTTTGGTGTTCTGGGGCAGGATAAGTGAAATGAGCCTATATTCAAATCTCCTGACACCCGGTGTTGCATACAAACCGGTCAATGAGCTCAGTTGTAATTTTTGAACCAACCAAAGCGTTGCTTGCAAAGAAGAGCTGGTGTATGGTGTGATACTTGTGTGTGCACATGCAGTGGGTCGGAAGGACAATGAAAGGTATGGCAAGAAGTACTACTTATGCTCATTATACAATGTAGTGGCTATTTATTTATTTAATGTAAATATTCAATTTATTACATTGTCTATCATAGGTGTATTGCAAAGTGGTTCACTATGTAAGATCTGATGTGGGCAATGCCATTGTTAAGCAAATTGCAAGAAAGAAAGCTTCTGTATATTCTTTGAATGGGATATATTTCTGTTATAAACAGTTTATCACAGCACAGTGCCGAAGATGCTAAAGTATAAGAGTATTTAAAGTCTAAGCCTCAGAATTTAATTGAGGTCTATTATAAACCCTTTTTTCCCCGAAAAATATCCATGTTAATTGCATTTTGTGGGCATTCTTCCCCATCATGAAATGCAATAAGTTTGATGTGTTACTGTACTGTGTTGGTGACTATGGCTTTTACTTTTTTCTTGTGAAGATTGCATGTCCGGTTTGTAGAAACATGTTTAAGTAGGGCATAACAATCAATTACTCTAAAGTATAATAGCACTGGTCTCTATCACCAATAACTTGGTGAACTTGCAAATCTAAGTGCAAAGTCATGCTCTTGCATATTGTATTTTCAGAGAGTTCAGTGTTATGAGAAGCATGCTTATCTTGTTTTTCTTCTTCTGGTACTTAGCGGGGGAACAAAAATAAAAGGCAATGCAGGAATGCAAACAAATAAATGTAGTTCACATTGCTCCTTTAACAGTGTGTTTATCCTGTGTTTAATGCAGATGTTCTCAAAAGGAATTCAGACAAAACACAGACTGCACAGATATGCATCTCATAGTTCTTAGTATACATACAGAACTTAACCTTTTACCTTGCTCATTGCACATACTTTAATATGAAGGAGTTGTACTAACTTCGCTAAAAGCTTTGATGCAAAAAGTGCAAAAACATTGAAATCCTTAACAATAGACAGCATTTGGTTAATGTTTTTTAGTATTCTCTAGTATAAAAATCAAGAGGGCAACAACCCCAAAACGGTAAAAATTGACTCACTATTGTAGTGTAAACATTTTCATTCATTATAAAAATCTATTGCTTGGATGAGTTGAAAAATGTGCACTGGATAAAACTATCAAAGGCACACCATTAGGTGCAAATAAAAGTGTTAAAATTAGTAACAATATGTTTTCCTCCTTAGATCTTCTCCAGTTCCTTTAGCAGCTCTCCAAAACTTGTGACGTACCAAGAACACCTCTCCTTTACCTGTGGCCTGGTGACGTTTCCACCAAATCCAATGAAAGCACTCTGAAAGACAAAAACACCCAATATCAGCAATCTTTCTTTACTGTATTCACCAAAAAAAAGATCTTAACTCACCTCTTAAGCAGACACGAACAAACTGACAGAACTTGGGCAACAACATACAAATCATCAATAGCTTATCATTTTTGTAGACATCTATAGACCTCAGTTGGACCCCTTAGGTAAATAAAAGTTGCACAAGATGTAGAGAGCAGCAGTGCATGTCTTGGCCTGTAGCAATAAGCACTCACAGCTGGAGGGCAGGCCTCTAGGTCTGTGGCTCCATCTCCAATCATCACCACAGTCTTGAAACCGTATTGTTCCTTCAGCATACTGATTACCTTGCCCTTCCCACCACTCTCTGCTGTGGGCTGACTCTCATCGAAACCAGCATACTCTCCTAAATAAATAAAGTTTTGTTTAGCAAAAAACAAGGTGTATTCTGACAGCAAAATATTTTCATGATAGCGTAGATGACTGTTGAGACATTAAAGATGTTCAACATTTTCTCCCATATGGACACCAATTCACCTCTGATTATAAACTAAAATGGATCCAAGAGGGCAACACCCAATTAGATTGAAATAAGTAAATGAGGGTTCTCAATTCTGTTTATTAAAAACTACACGTGAATTGGATTAGGCCTGCTCCTGAAAAAAGAACCAAAGTAAAACTGAAGTGGGGAAGTAAATTTCAATTAAATTAAATTAAATAAAAGTAAATTTCATCTCAATTCTTACTGATGATTTTAGATAACCAGCCTGTGACTGACTCGAAGTGCTCCATTGCCCTTTTATTAGAACCGAGAAAGTCATAAAGTCTCACCGTTGAAGTAGAACTTAAGGCGGTTTGCGTAGACATGATGAAGAGGAATGTTGAGCTGAGTGGCCACATGCTCGACAATACAGCGGAAGCCCCCCGAAATGAGGAACACCTTTATGTTGCGTTGGTGCAGCCTGTCCACAAGCTCCCTGGTCAAAGATAGAAGAAAGGTTGTCCAGAATGATACACTTGCTGCTTGTTTGGGGGGGGGGGGGGGAAAA
>OMKK01003675.1:0-10485 GCA_900302305.1 Polymixia japonica | reverse complement strand
CCCCGTGCCCGTCAGGGTCATCTGTTTACGGATGACTCACAATGACCGCACCTCAAACTGACCGTAGTATGATTCAATCCTGACCACCATGGTCGCCTCAACCACATCTTCCCTTGTCCCTCGGCCAGAGACGGAGAGGGAATCTAAGGACACAGTCTCAATATTAAATCCTAATGACGTCAACGCGAGTCGATGCATCATCGTCCTCATCGCTCTCATCTCGCTCTTCTCTTTGCGTGCAGCTACGTGATCCTGTCTTTTGAGAGCAAAGGAGACTACATGGATATGAAGCAGGTGGACAACACTCAGTATGTGCCCATGCTGGAGATGAGTAATACCTCCAAGTACTCTGACATCCAGAGGTCCAACTATGACCACCCACCTTCCCAGAAAGGTAAGCACGGACACACACACACACACACACACACACACACACACACACACACACACAGTGTACGGCTTACCTGGCTCCTCACAGTGCCCCCCCCTCTGTCAGTCCATTTCTCTTTTGTTTCATTCACTCTCTCTCAAGGGCTTTTTGGTCTGGGCTTGCTTGGTTTTAGTGCTGAGTTTGAGTCAATGTTGGCTGAGGGGTACACCCTTGTCAGTATTTAGGCCTGGTACGGCCCTGTAATTATATGGAGAGGATAATTGTAGCACACACAAAATAATGCCTGGTTTCTCCCTGCCATTAGGAAAAGCCAGGTTTGTGCCGTCAGTTCTATATTTACAGTACATGACAAATGTACACGCTTGAATTGCCTCATGATAACTTGTTTGTATACCTATGTTTTGCTAATGCAGAGAACGAGATGGACAACCTGCTATCAGACGACGGTAACGACGGCCTCAGCACCACTGACCTGCTTAGCTTCACCTACCAGGTGGCCAGAGGCATGGAGTTTCTGGCGTCCAAGAACGTGAGTTAGACAGAGGCTGCTAAAGTCCTACAGTACTACAGTAGTACTGTAACTACAGTGACTGGCTACTGACAGTGAACGTAGCAGTCAGTGCACTGAACTGTATATGACACGCTGTTTTACTAGAGCAGTGACTAAGGTCCCCACTGTTGGACGCGTACAACATAACAATCAGTGAATGGATGCAGTGACCTTAGAAACTGGACGGATAATGCTTGTGACTTTCTGTCTCCCGCTGGCCAAAGAAAAGTTGGTGCTACTGGGGTTTCTGACCACAGTGTCGGTATCCACTGGAGATGCGGGTTGGTCTGCGCATTTGTCCTGCCGACTTGTGTTCCGTTGGTTACCAAGGCACCGATGGCTGGTTGTGGATTGGTGCTGTGTCCTGCATGATGATAGCTGTGCCGGCCAAGAGGGCCGAGTAAATCAGGGGTTGTGTGATAAGCGGCCCTGTGAAGGCCGAGCCCACTCAGGAGAGAGGCCAGGGGCTGAATATAGCAGCACAGCCAGGCTAGAATTACCAGGCAGAGACACACAGCACCCAGAGGCTATTCATTCAGCTTCATAGTTATTATCCCTGAATATCCAGTGGTCACGGCTTTTCCTGCAACTAGCATGTTTACTCAAAGACCGGGCTTTATAAGGAAATATGAAATGGAATTATAAATGAACTGAAATGAAAGAAAGACACAAATAGTATGTAGCCCGCGAATGTGGGAATGGACCGTTACACGTATCAGTTTGTGAATGAGAACCGATGAATTGTTTTGAGACCTGCCGTTCATTTTCGCCGTCTCTCTCTTTTGCCTCCGTGAAGTGTGTGCACCGGGACCTGGCTGCCAGGAACGTCCTCCTCTCCCAGGGCAAGATAGTGAAGATCTGTGACTTTGGCCTGGCCAGAGACATCATGCACGACAACAACTATGTCTCTAAAGGCAGCGTAAGTGTCTTTTCCCAAATCACTAGCGACAGCATGCCCAAAACATTCACTACTTCTTTTTGACAAGCATTTTGTTTTGCAGGTGTGTCTGCATTGGAAGTTGTATTTAAGTCAACGCAGAGAATTTGATTGTTTCCCCTGTGTTTGTTTGACACGCAGACCTTTCTGCCAGTGAAGTGGATGGCACCAGAGAGCATCTTTGACAACTTGTACACCACCCTCAGTGATGTTTGGTCCTACGGCATTCTCCTCTGGGAGATCTTCTCTTTAGGTGAGCCTCTACTGAACGTGCACCTGTCGATGCGAAGAGACGCAGCGTCCTAAGTCGCGCGTTAGCGACTGAGTTGTCCTCGCGTGGCGCGTTTTTTTTAAGTGGAACTGAGCTTGAGACTTAGAATTTGCTGGTGCGCTGATGAAAATATGTTTTGGTTTTGAAGGTGGCACTCCGTACCCAGGCATGGTCGTGGACTCCAGCTTCTACAACAAGATCAAAAGTGGATACAGGATGGCAAAGCCTGAACATGCCCCCAATGACGTGTAAGTGACTGTCCGCATTGTGTTTATACGTAATGTACGAAGACTGCATTGATTATTAAGAGTTGTTGTGCATTCTATAAGGTTTCCCCAAATATCTGGCTATGAGCTGCAGACTTATAACCTTGTTACTAGTTGTTATTGAGCTGTGATATACAGTTCATGACATGACTCATGGCTAAATTACAGTGTGCCGCTTACGTCAGGACAGGTTGTACTCTTCTCCTCTGTGGTAACACTGCTGGCTGTTGCCCTTTGAACGTTCCAGGTATGAGATGATGATGAAGTGTTGGAACAGTGAGCCAGAGAAGAGGCCTTCCTTCCTGGGTCTGAGCGAAACCGTTGGCTCTCTGCTGCCCTCCAGCTATAAGAGGGTGAGTCTCCCCGTGACCTCCGACACCACTGACCTCTATAGATCGTTCACACCTGCTTTCAATGTACCACCTACTCATTCTTGACCCCCTGTTAAGGCCTTCACAGTCTGTTTCTCTCTTCTTTTACGTTCCCTGGTTTATGATCGTCTTTCATCGTGACTTTTTCACACCTCATCTCCATATTCCCTCCGCGTGTCCTCTCCGTTTACGCTTGCCACAATTTTATGGTGCAGCTAACTTTGTTTTTAGTTGCCTTGCCAGGCAAAATACAGGTTGAACATGCATCGAATGTACTATTAAAAGAGCGCGGCAGTTCATTTAAAACCCAACTCGCGATCTTTAGTTACTTCCTGTGCAAGTGCATTTGGAGCGTGTGTTTCTGTGGGTTCAGAGCTCGCTGTATTTCTGTCGCGTTTCTGCTGTGCTACCAGTGATTAGAGTGTTAATGTACCGGCTGAAGGTCATAGCGGCTGGCCTCAGTCTGGGTAATGACGCAGCCTCAGGTCTCGCCTCCACCAGCCAACCATAATTAGCCTATTAAACAGTGCGCAACACATGGCACATCAAACCGCCTTTACCTCTCCCCCCTTCCATACAGTTTTAATGGATAGGGAGAGAGGAGGAGCTGGCTCCTGTTTTAGCACCTCAGGCTGCGATGGGAGATGTGGTTGGGTTTGAGCCTCACCACTAAGCCGGTGATCACCGAACACAAACAGTGCACACGCACGCGCGCGCACGCACACGCAAACATATGCGGACAAGTGCACACGCTTACAAGAGGCAACCGTTTCAGTTGATAAGTTAGTTGATAATCATTATGCTTTTAAAAATTTGGAAGAAACCTTTGGTTTGTGAATTTGATGTTTCATTCCTCCTGTAGCTCTAAAATAACAGAAAGAGAGGGCCTTTTTAATTTAAGTTAATTTCATATTTGTCTTTGTTAAAAATGTATCTTGTTGTCGCAATCACAGATTTACACACATTTTCACAACTTTTCTGTATATATATCAAAAGCTGGAACTAATTTCTATCATTTCCAAGGTATGAACGATACAGACATAATTTCAGACAACATTCTTTGAAATAATCCTACAAAGAAATCTAGGACAAAGGAAGGCCTTATAAATAAAGACGCAGACGGTGTTGTACATTCTGTAACGTCTCAACCGTCCTTCTTTGCGCAGTGTTACGAGAGGGTGAACCACGACTTCCTGAAGAGCGACCATCCTGCGGTGACTCGGGTGTGCGTGGACAACGACGACGCCTACATCGGCATCACCTACAAGAACCAAGGCAAGCTGAAGGACAGAGAGAGCGGCTTCGATGAGCAGCGCCTGAGTTCAGACAGCGGCTACATCATTCCCCTCCCTGACCTGGACCCCATGTCTGACGACGAATATGGAAAGAGGAACAGACACAGGTGATAAAAACAATGACAGAATATTGACTTACACTAACTAGTGTTGGGTACCGAACTCTGTACTTTTAAGGGTGCTGACCAAATTACCTCAGTGCTACCAAGTACCCATTCACGTTAAATCAATCGGTGCCAAGTTTCGGTACCCGAGAGCGCATCTGGGCGAGAGAGCAGGCCAGAGTATACGTTAGAGGGAAAGAGAGAGAGCGAGGCTACGTCACCCCCCGCAGCTCGTTCAAGGAAGTCACAAGTGTGGTTACGCTTTTCAAAACGCAGACAACACTCGTCCTAAATAAATAACGATGTTGAAACTGAGAAGTTCGGCCTTATTTTTTGCAACTGAAATTACATTTTTGTTATTACAGAGAGAGTAAAGTACCGAAAAAATGCTACCGTTGGGTACTGGTACCTGGAATTCGGCACCGGTACCCAACGGTACCTTTTTTCGGTTCAAATGTGAACGGTACCCAACCCTATCACTCACCAGACACTGACCTTGTTGTTTGCGTCCCGTTTAGCTCTCAGACGTCTGAGGAGAGCGCCATTGAGACGGGCTCTAGCAGCTCCACGCTGGCCAAGCGCGAGGGTGAGACTCTGGAGGACATTACGCTGCTGGACGAGATGTGTCTGGACTCTAGTGACCTGGTTGAGGACAGCTTCCTGTGACAACCTGCTACCTGTGGAGCCTACCGACCTGACACAAGGACGAGGGGGGTGTAAGGGGACGGGCGCCTAGATAAAGACCCGTAGCTCAACCAAAGACCCTCCTCGCATCCAATCCCCCGGTCTTCCCTTTAGACCCTCCACGCCTGCTCCTAGACAGTCCTTTCAGGGGACAGAACGAAACCACTTCGCCGCTTGGATATGTCTTCGGTGAGACAGATTCCTTGGACACTGCCCCCTTTTGGGCGGGAGGAGTTATTGAGAATTGACGAAAAAAACAAGACATTGAGGACTCATAGAAGCACGGTCACAGAGTCTGTTCAGAACTTCAGAGCGTCGGATGGGACTGAATGCACATAAAGGAGAAATCAGAGGAAGGTCATCCTTGGAATTTGTACAGAAGATTATTCTATAGGGCATTGTTATAACAGCAATATAAGCACGGAAGGATGGATCAGACCTGTAGGTCAAAGGCTCTAAATGAAGACACCTGCCATATTGAACCACTATACATACACTATTTAAACTAGAACAGTCCAATACTAGCAATAAGATCAGTTAGACTGCTGGTCAATAGGCGGTCTCCCTTCACACTCGGCAACATACAGGAGAAGCACCTGATGCTGGTACAATCAGTCGCAACACTTTTTAAAAAGCACAAAATCTGGACTCTGTATATTTTTTTGTACGTGACCATATTATGTTGTCAGTGGCTTAAATAAGTACAGCAGTTCAAATTTATTTTTTTACTTCATCAATATGTAAACATGTATTATTTGTGAATATTGAGTAGAGATTCACCGTAGGGGTTTGAATGAAGAGTACGAACATGACTTAACTGCATGCGTCTTCGCAGCTTCTGACCTTGCTCCATTGTATTATCTGTTCACTAAATCTGTCCCTCAGTAAGACCTCAATCATGCTCTGTCATAGGCCTCTATCACAGGAAAGTCCCAAAGTGCCAGTGTGATTGTAATGTAAATAGTTCTAGAGTTTTTTTTTGTTTATGAGAGAATTATTGGGATACGGTTCCAGTATTTTATAATAGCACATAATAAGCTTCTGCACCCTCACGAAGTTTAACCTTTCTGATGAAATGCGAATTGAATTCAAGCCAATTTCCCATTGTATGACTAACATCGAACCTTGGAAGAAGTCAGTGACAATGTACCATAATTGTGGATTAGATTTGTGGACTCTGCTTTGATATATGCCATTGATAATAATAATAATAATAATAATAATAATAATAACAATGGACAGAAAGCTAGTACATTATGACGTTCAAAGCATATGAGTCTGAAAGACAGAACTCTCTAGAAAAATGTCTGTATAGCACCCAAAAAGGTTTTCTACCAAAGCACATTTTTTTGAACCAGGATTAATTGTAATTGTAACAGGCAGCGATACTGTAATAACAGGCTATGTCCTTCAATCTGATTCATATCTATGGACAGAGCAAAACAAATCAAAGGCGTTTTGCGCACATCGCCCAAAAGTAGCTAGAAAAAAAGAAATCTAGCCAAAATAATAACATTTATACATTCAAATGTATATATACATACATTACAATGTATATGCAATTATATATTTACAATGTAAATACATTGTACATACAAATACATACAAAAAGACATCTTTAAAAAAAATGACTAGAAGAGTAAATATTTTCATCTCACGCTATCATCCCTATGATCTATAAACAGACACCGTTAGTAGACTTTACCTACGCCAGGAGACTAGAGAGAGTAGACGTTCGCGTCTACCTGATGATGCAAAACAATTGCGCGTAGGCTATTTGTAACGCTCCAGCATCTGCTAGCTACTGTACCAGCTGTGCCACTGCCCTTCACTTTGCTCTTTCTGTCTCTGCTGTTGACTGTGATGTTGTCTGCAATCCTGTTAAAACTGTTGCACTTTTTCCTCTTCTTTTCCTTTTAAGGATGTTGTAGAACACAGAGCTCTGTTGAGCGAAGATGGTCTTGACTTGGGCTTTTAGTAGAACCTTTGTCCTATGCCAGCGTGGTTATGAATGTTCCGGATGGCTAGAGAGGAATGATATATTAATGGTACAGTATCTGTAATAATAGGCAATTACGCCCAATACCCTGATGTTATCCTTATGTTTCAGTATGCATTATGTACATTCAGATGATTTATATTTCAATAAATGATTTATAATGTAATGAATGCTTTATTCTCTTGTTGTCAATGTTTTTTTTTAGCAATACACATACAAATGCACCCACCTGAGCGGGTTAAACTTAAACACAGCATCCCGAGACTTAAACAATAAGAATATCAAACAATGATGCGTGACACGTTGTAGACTTTTGGTATTATCACAGTTAAACAGTTGTACATCTGTCAAGTAAATAAATGTGATTTAAGACTAGATGAATGAGTAGAAAAAACAAAGCTCTCTACACTGTTATGATTGCATGTCCACACACACACACACACACACACACACACACACACACACAAATCAATCAACTCCTGTACTCATACTTATCAATTATGTGTGTATAAACCATCATTCGACATTTAAAGTTGTAAAAATGACTAGATTATAAAATTAGCAATATTCCTAGATTTTATTGTGATAAGCAATGCTCTCTGCTTAGCTTTAGCACACACTGCTTTACTGCACTGCCATTTGGTTTACTGTGCCTGTTCATTACAAATACAATGGGATTACCATTAGAGGGCATAATGCCACTGTACATGTGAGATTACCATAGTTTGACCTCTGTTCAAGTTCAAGTTCAAGTTCAAGTGTTTTATTGTCAAATGCACATTACAACACAGGGTCATACTGGGCACTGAAATTCTTGTGACATGGCAAGCATCAACAACGTAGTGGTATAATACAGAGAATAGGAATAAGAAATATATACAAAGCAAAATATAAGACAAAAAGTAAGAATAAGCACCTCTAGTTAAGAGCACACATAAAAGTAAGATGAGGTAGAAATGTAGGTGTTCACATATGGAAATAAAGTGCAGGTGCGGTAAACAG
The DNA here is from genome assembly GCA_900302305.1 of Polymixia japonica. Classification (NCBI taxonomy): domain Eukaryota; kingdom Metazoa; phylum Chordata; class Actinopteri; order Polymixiiformes; family Polymixiidae; genus Polymixia; species Polymixia japonica. The sequence goes on along the minus strand of OMKK01003675.1, from coordinate 2,615 downwards.
TGGAACAGATGTAATAGATATCAGTGTAATAATATAAAGTATAAAGTATCAGTGCAGGTAAACAGCAGTAACAGAGTGATAACAGTCCAGAGGTAATAATAAAGTAAGTGATGGGGTGCAGGTGTCCGCAAATTGTATCAAGACAGATAAAAGAAAAACATTTTTCTTGTCAGTGCCTTGGATGCCGCGTACGGATTGGGTTTGAGAGTGTGGATTGTATGACTGTTGAACCATTTTAAAATCCCCAAAAAAGGTTATACGATTGCTGAGCTGAACGCTAAGAGTAGCTAACCATGTGTGTCCACTAGAGGGCGGTAGTGTCTAAATAATACTAGGTACGTGTTGGTTTGTTCGGTTGGAAGGCAGGCTTGAGGAGGAAGGGAAGTCAGCCTTGGGAGGCTCTCGTTTTATTGATCTCTAAACGACGAGGTGTATGCTGTTTGCATAGTGATAATCATAGTACAACATACGGAAATATTTCTAAGGAAGACCTTTTCGTTGACATCAATATGTTGCCCACCGCAATTCCATCATCTGCACAGCTCTACAATTAACGATAACGTTTTTGTCACCGTACCGTACAACTCTCCATACAACTAGATATCTGAGTCTTGATTAACAGGTTGGTTTTGTTTCAACTGTAAGACCCTTGAGGCTGACCTGTGTTATCAGTTCGTCATGCAAACCATCCTGTAACTGCAAGGGATAGACCCCTAATGTAGACCTACGTTATCAGTTCCTCATGCAAACCATCCTGTAACTGCAACTTAATAGCCAAATTTTGTGCTGGAATATGTGAGTTGGAGTGAGCATGACATGATGCTGATAAATACATCTGCCCTAAGAAACAGCAGCTGTAAGCTGCAATCAATTGTTCACTCAGTAGGAATTCTATCAAGTTTCAGGAGAGGGCACTTATTATTTAAGATGCCTTTATGATAGACGTTTGCATCTGGGCTAATAGGAAAGGAATGTTGCTTAGACATGCATTTACATTGCTGTACTATAACGTAATTAAGTGTGATAACCTGTCAGTAAAGCTGAGAGATGTATTTTCATGGGCTCGATTCCAATTCCAATAAAACCAGTATGAGCCTGCAGGCAGCAGGGTATAAGCAGGAGGAATTATATATTTTCACTGAGCATCTATACGTATACATTTGACAGAATACCAGTAGTTGTTTTTTTTAATTCTGCATTAAAAAAAAAGAAACAATATAGCCAAGAACTGATCCCCAAAGAGCTTTTTTCCAAGACAACATAACATCTTTGTTTGGTAAAGGGCACAGTGATGATCCCCACGTATTGAAGACAAATGGACATTGCACTGAACTGGGCTTAGCGTGAGATAAGCATGCAAAACATTGTGCTTTGCCAGGTGACATACAGCAACATGAATTTACTGTTGTATTGATGGATGTTTACCAGAGTGAAGCATCCATCCAAGATTCATTTCCTGAATTACCTTCACAGTGGTGAATGCCCAGTCTGTGTCCATTTGTTAAAAAAAAAAAAAAGTATAGCTCTACCATCTATCATATCATCATATATGAAAACATGAAATTGGATACATAAAAACACTGACAGAAAATGAAATTTATAAAGCCAACAAGACATAAAAACACTGAATTTGAGACGTTTTTATCTAAGACTTTTGGAGACAGCCAGCACCCATTTTTCAAGAATATACTTTGTAGATGAACGCACACATACGCGCACTTACATGTTTAAGCAACCAGTAAATCAACCTCTAACCTCACAAAATAACATTCTTGCAAAACGGGGCTGGACAACGCAACAAAGATACAAATGATTAACTTGGGCAGTGTTTTTTATTTATTTATTAGATTATTTGTTTTGCTGCTGGTATGGTTAATAGAACTGATTTCATTGTCGTACACATACTGTAAGACATAAAGCTGGACAGGACAGTTAGTACCCTGGAGTCTTGGGTTTTTCATCAGCTGATCAGAAAACAACTGCTGGGGCAAGTTAGCACAAAGAATTCTGAAGAAAAATATAAAGATACTCATTTTCTGGTTGACCCAACCAGTCCAGGAGGACAAGCCATCCTTTGAAATGGTAATATGAGGGCTACGTCATACATTTTATGTAAACAGTGGACTTGCATATAACCTATGGTGCATTTACTTAATGCTTTTAGAGCCCAATGATATTGGATTTGATTTTAAAGGGGTAAATAAATATCTCTTTTCACAATAAGGAAGAACTCGGGGAGACCTTAACAGACCATAACTCATAGGTCCAAGTGGGTGGAAGAGGGAAAGAGATTGAGCGAAATTTGATTGTATCTTGTTTTACTTTATGAGAGTGAGAGGGAATCTGATTTTGATATATTTGGCTGCGTGAGTGAGTGTGAGACAATTCGATTAGTAATCATTTTGGTTTGTTTGATATGTAACATTAGTCTCCTTTGTGAAACTCGATGCCGCGCGGCCCCGTCAGGCCTCCATGCTCTGCTCCGCTGGGAGAGGTGGTCCGGTGCTAGCCGGTGTTTGGACAGCTCTACTGTAAAATGGATTTGTCTCTTGGCCCCAGTGTGTCCTCAAGGTGCGTATCCTGTTTCAAGCTCCTCTCTCGTGAAACGGTGCTTC
>OMKK01003668.1:35128-59073 GCA_900302305.1 Polymixia japonica | reverse complement strand
AACTGGCTCAATGCGTTAGGCCAGAGTCTCCCTGAAAGTGCAATATATTATCATTTGCTGTAGAGGAACAAAGACTATAAGGGTATGTTTATGCAAAGGATATGACCATTGACCAACAGACGAATTGACCAATTTTCCCTTTTCAGTTTCTTTATTTACTCAGCTGTTAAACATGGAAAAAAGACAAACATAAAATATTCTGTTTCTGTACAGAATTTGCTATTACATTTAACTTTTCACTGAGCTAAGTGCATAGAAACAAAATCACATGAAACAATGTTCCATGGAAAAAACAACATTACTTCTTGGTAATATAACAACATAGGCTAGCAACAAAAACCTATCCAAAATGTCAAAGTTGTACGTAACATAGGGTGAAAAACTCTTTTTTGCAAACATTTGCAGTAGACGTAAGGTGTTGATTCAAATGTCAGATGAAAAAAAAATTATTGATTATTCTGGTTTATAGATCTTGTTCCCCTTCCTCGCAAATTTGGATCCAAATAAAAGCATTTAAATGTGCGTGTGTGTGTGTCGAAATCAAAACGTGTCTGAAAGCTTAGACCTTGCGCTGTAAAGCCAACTGCATGCCATTACGGTAATGTCACGTGTACTGCTCCAGGAAGCCGACGAATCAGACGCTCTGTTTTCACGCACACAGAGAGAGAATGGGTAGGGGAGGGGCTCTGAGTAGTGCTGTGTCCGTGTCTACCAGCCCCTCCCGTACACACACACACAGAGCAGACTCCGCTCTGTTGACGCTGCGACTTCCAGAGAGAGAAGTACCGTCATGTAATCCATTGATTTCAACAATGTAACTGTATTCTAAATACCAACTATTTAAATTGTAACTGTAACGGAATACAGTTACTTATAATTTGTATTCTGAATACGTAACGCCGGTACATGTATTCCATTATTTCCCAACACTGATTATAACACAAATTAACACAGTCAAATACATCTTCCTTAGAGGCTGGATTGAGAACTACTGTGGATGACGGTGATGTGCTACCTCTGTCTGTGTACCACTTGGGATTTCCAATGAACTCCTTTACATCATCTACAATCCTCTCAGCCACGCCCACCTCCAGGACCACTGAGCTAAGAGGTCTGCGTCGCCGTGGGAACCCAAAGGGCCTCCACTCTGCACCCATGGCCGTGTACATCACTGTTCGTCCCTCCTCCTGCTTCAGGGCCAATTCTCTTGCTGCAAAACATGACGGACAGATTGACAGCCATTCAATGGTCATGTGAGGTCACATAAGGTGAGAGGTGACAGCTAGTGACTGACTAGCCTTTTAAAAAAAAAACTGCCATGCAAAAATTACTAGGTGCTAGCAAGGACCTCAGTTCAAATTTGAATCTTGAAACATAAAAACCTACAGTGCAATTATCAAACATGTAGGCCTGCTGAGAACAAACATAAACTGCCACACAAAAAAGAGGAGCTAGCATGACGATGCTTGTGCAGTACCTTCTTGTAAGATGTTGAAGAAGAGCTGTCTGTCTCTGCCCAAAGCAGTGAAGGTGACCGACTCCCACGGTGTCCCCGTGTGCAGATCCACCATCTGTTTCTCTCTGGTCCTTTCCACCCTGATCCACTTCCTCCCATACCTGCAGACAACAACGCATCAAGTCCCCCCGATGTATGACATGTTGAAAAGCAGCTGTATTGGTAGTGTCAAGGTAATTTGTGTAGTAAATTGTTATAACTGAGGTGCTGTGCAAAAAAAAAGTTTATTTTGTCTACAAAAACATCTTGTCATATTTCTTCCTTCATATTCTTTTTTAATAAACTTGAGCTTGAGGTACAGCTGTATTAGAAGCCATGAGGCTGAGTAACATCATAATTTCCTTTTTCCCCAACAAAACCAAGTTACTGGTTGGTAGGGCGGGATGATATTGCTTCCCAAGAAGGAAAGTGTTTCACTTTTCTCTTGCAGCACAATTACATCTGATTATGTCGTATGAATGGAATTTCTGACTGTAACTTTGTGTTTGACGTGTTAGACAAACGTTCTCACCAGATGATATGGTTCCCAGGACTTGGGTGGAAGTCAAACTGTGTGTGTACTTTTCCACTTTCATGTGCCAGGTAGGAAGTCTCCACGCTGAGATGCTGAGTGTGCCGCGCATGCTTTGTGATCCAACTCAGTAGCCAGTGGTAGCTCTTATCCCTGCTGGGGACCTCCAGTGTGATCATGTAATGTCTGCGGAAGAAGATCATCCCAACCTGGGCTCCTTTCCTCGCTATGGCCAACGCTGTCCCTACCCCCACAAGTCCAAATCCAGCCCCAAAATAAGGGTTGTCTTTCAGGCTGTCCACAAGATCTGACAGAGTCATGGTGACTTGGGGTTAGGATGTCTCAAATGGAGTCAGAATCTACATAGATGTCCTATTCCTTTGAAATGACTAAATCCTGCAAGCAAAAGGCATTCTCATTTGCAGAGCTGTATAGTCAATGGTTATAGCTCGCCTGCTGATGGGTGGATGCTGATGACGGTCAATCTGTCTCATTGAACCGGCTTCAGATCAGGATGAGCTACTGCCTGGATGGATGGATCAGTGTGCCATCTAAGACCAGCTAAATATCTTTACCTAATGTCACATAAGTGACTGCAAAGGCTATCCAAACAACTCGTCCTTTCAGTCTTCATAACATTCTTCCCGATCTCCTTGCGTGGAAACCTGTCTCGTCCCGTGTAAGTAAGTAAGTGTTACGCCATGTCAGGATACATTTGATTTTGACGTTATATCAAACAGTTCTGTTCTATTGACAGTCATGTGTGCAGCGACCTCTACGGCACTTCCGGTGTTGTAAATATAGTTCCGACTGTTCGTCTGACTGTGAATATTTAGTTCCTAGTTCCTACAAGCAAGCCTGCGAATGCATCTAGCATAGCTAACTACCAGCTGGGAAGATAATATTGTATGATTGCAAATGTTTAGTGCATAGACGCCGTGCACCCGATTACATAGAAAGATTGGGATTTAAGACCTTTTTGCGACCCAAACCACAACAAGCAAATGGCGACGCTGTTCCAAGTGATTTGCTATTAACACTAACAACAACCAGTCGCTGTTTAATAAAGGCAACTTTGGTAAGTAATAATCAGGTCATATATGAACTAATGGCACTGCTGGACGTGCAAGTCGAAATTGCTAAACTGACACATCTTGGTGTGTTGTTTTTCAGATATAAATAATAGCGGAAGTTCATGCAGTAGGTCGAGATTCTTGTTTGGAACGTTCATGTTGGATGTCTTGATATATTTGCTACTATGTAATGTATCTAAGCACATACGAAATGTGAGAATTGTTATGCATCTTGGACCCAGTAGTCATACATGTCTCGCATTAATATTTAATTAATATTATTGTCTATTAATAGCTAAAATTCTGCAATTTTCCAACAGACGTTATGGAGGCAGTGGAAACCCATCTCTGTGAGAAATGTGGAGAAAGCTTCTCGGATACTGGCATGATTGCCTTTCACTGTTGTCCAAAGAACTTGACAGCATCCTCAAAAGCCAATAAAGGACATTTGGGAAATTATAAGTGCCCTTTGTGCAATGAGGTCTTTTCCAAACCAGGTGCACTGAAGCTCCACTTTCGGAACCATGATGGAAGTCATGAACCAAAAGGCCCGTTCCCCTGCACAGAGCAAGGTTGCCAGTTCAGCAGCGCAGATCGTCAGGAATATCAAGCACACCTGACTTTCACACACAGTCTCACCCTTGTTCGTTGCACCTTCCGGTCCTGCAAAGTGGCGTTCTGCACACAAACCGAGATGGAGTGCCACTGGCGCAAGCATATGCCCTTCCACTGCCCTCACTGTCAGTTTGTTGCTCATAATGCAAAACAACTGAGGGACCACTATTTGGAGCACAGCAGTCCACCCACTGACCCTCAAGGTAAGATGGCTCAGCCCTGGAAGGAGATGGTGTTATTTGACAAAACTACAAAGTAATGCTCCCTTCTCTATAAGTATGATGGTTTGACCAGTGACACTTTCATCAGGCAACATTCTCCAAGAAAATATATGTATATATTCACCATATAGAAAACAATGAGAGTACAAGACAGTTTGAAATAGTTAGTTTGACAGAAGGCATAGATATAGACAGCAACCAATCAGACAATAATATGTTATTATACACACACACATCTGCTATCATCTCGACACTGATCAAGAGCAGAGCTTACATGACATTTTTTACACATTTGTTCTCAGGTAAAGAGACGGTGCCCACAAGAACAAGCTTTGATGGAAACAGCCAGTCTCTGACCTCTGGGAGACCAAAAAGAAAGCGGAAACCCAACCCAGCTTATGTATCATCATTATCTGAAGAACCTGAGAAGCACAATGCAAAAAGAGCAAAAACAGGGATGGAAAAAGACAATTCCCCAGCAGTCACAAATGACACTGACACACCTCCCTCCAAAGGTATGTACATCTATCTGCCTGTCAGTTAATAGTGATCAGAGTTCCGGGTTCATTTAGTTGTACATATAAAATTATAAAATGGAGAGATGGCAAAACCAGATGAGATTTCAATAAAGTGTCCCAGCAGGTATTTAAAACATCTAACTCACAGAAACAGAAAAAGAACTGACAACAAACAAAAAACAAAATACACTAAACTAAATTGGATGGCATGAAATTAGATGACAATAGAACTTAAAGGTGCTATATGTAATATGTTAAAATCAAATAAAAAGTCAAATTACCACATTGTATGGTAAGATAGAGTATAATGGTGATTGTCTGAAAGCTTCCTCTCTCTCTGTTTTGATTGTGTCTCAGTGGCGCTGTTTCCCTCTACTTCCTGCTCTTTGTTTTGTTTTGATGGCCTGCCAAATAGCTCCTCCCCTCAGCCTGCACAAGCCTGAAACATAGTGCTTCTTGTTATGATTTGTTAGTGTAATTCACCTCACCGACACTAGAGTGTTAATCTTAAACTTCGCTTGACTTTAACATTTCCAAATAAGACAAGCACCAACCGATAACAGCAACAGCACCAACATTGTCAGTTAGTAACTCATTCATGTGTTCTTTTCCTGTAGATTACCTTGCAGAGGGTTCCGAAAATATCTATCGCACCCATACCTGCCCCAAGTGTCGGCGCTGCTTCAAGATGCGCTCCCACCTGCAGGAGCACCTCCACTTGCATTTTCCCGACCCTAGTCTCCAGTGCCCCACCTGCAAGCGTTACTTCACCAGCAAGAGCAAGCTACGCATACACATGCTCCGTGAGTCGGGTGAAAAAGTCCACCGCTGCCCCTTGTGCGAGTATTCGGCCGTGGAACGGAACGCGATCCGCCGCCACCTTGTCAGCATGCACGCCGACGAGGCAGCGGGCGACATTAACTCACACGTTTACCCTTGCCCCACCTGCGATCAGAGCTTTCGCCAGAGCCGGTCCCTCAAAGCCCACATGAAGGTGCACAACGTCCTGCTGGACGACAAGGCGGTGGCCTGCTTCCAAGACGGCTGCTCCTTCCAGAGTTCGTCGCGCAAGCAGCTGCTCGGACACGCCGCCAAAGCGCATGGGGTCAAGGCGGCGGTCTGTCGTCACCACGCCTGCAACGCCGTTTTTCGAAACGAGAAGGACATGGAGGATCATCACCGTACGCACCTAGCCTACCACTGCTTGCAGTGCGATTTCTCTTGCTCCAACAAGACCGTCTTCCTTCAGCACCAGCGACAAGGCCACCCGGGGAACGAGGAGCTCTGCTGCGACTTTTGCTCCTTCGTGACTTTTAATCCCGTGGAGTTCGAGCAGCACATTGGACATTTGCACGCCAACGAGAAGATCCACCGCTGTCCGCAGTGCAGCTACGTGACCTCACATAAGCGTGGCTTGAAACGGCACATGCTGATGCACAGTGGTGAGGATAGGACTGTTTTTTAATGATTTATTGTGCCTTAATCTGAAGGCACCTATGAGTTTGTACATTTGTTATATGGTTCCATTGGGAATCAAACTCTTAACCAAAGCATTCAATCTCCCCAATTCTTTTTTTTTTCCTTGAAAGGTGAGAAGCCCCACAAGTGTAGCCAGTGTGACTTCAGGTGCCGGGACGAGTCCTACCTCTCGAAACACATGCTGACTCACTCAGAAGACAAGAACTTCATGTGCTCTGAATGTGGATACGTCACTAAATGGAAACACTATCTGAACGTGCACATGCGGAAACACGCCGGGGACCTCAGGTAGGTGTTCCTTAAGAATCTTTTGATTGCAGTTTCATCTCAGAACTATTTTGTTTGTTTGTTTTGGGCACTGTTGGAGCCAAACAGATTTATTCAGAAACTAATTTGGTATGTTCACGTATGCTGTTGCCTGCATGAACTGAGCTGATTGGTCATTGTACGCACAGGAGTGCTTATTTATGCTGCAGATATACCACCAGGTTGTAGTTCAATTTAGTTGATAGATGCAACGGGGAAATGTTTTTTAGTACTGTTGTTAAGAGAAAAGAGACAATTTCACATTTCTTCTCAAGTGTTGACCAGGTAACAAGGTATACTCCTGTGAAGGTTGGTGAGACTGAAAGCTCCACAGTAAATATGAAAATTCCATGGATGTAATTGTGTGGAAGTTTTCCTTTTTAATGTACTCCTGTGCTGTAGTAAAGTTTGGACCGTGGAGGAGTCTTAAAACACTATCGTTCTTATGACCGAGCTTCCTGTTTCCTCCTCAAGGTATCAGTGTGACCAGTGCTCCTACCGTTGTCATCGCATGGACCAGCTCAACAGCCACAAACTACGACATCAGGCCAAATCACTCATGTGCGAGATCTGCGCTTACGCCTGCAAGCGCAAATACGAGCTTCGCAATCACATGCTGGCCAAGCACTCCGGAGAGGGGAAACAGCCGACCGTCTATCAGTGCAAATACTGCACGTATACCACCTGCTACCGCCAAGCGCTTCAAAACCACGAGAACTGCAAACATACCAAGCTGAAAGAGTTCCGCTGCGCCCTCTGCTTCTATTCCTCCTTCAGCAGCATCAGCCTCTTCCTGCACAAGAGGAAGGTTCACGGGTACGTGCCGGGGGACAAAGCGTGGTTGGAGAACTACGCCGCGAAGGAGAAGGAGAGGAATTCCATTGAATTCATGCAGGATTTCTACAAGAAGCCCTCGACGGCTCATGAGCAATCCGAACAATCCGCCGAAGGGGCTCCGCCGTCTCCGGCCGCCGAGAACCAAACGGAACGGCGTGACCTCACTGGCCCGGCGCACCGGGACGCCGAGCGACAAACGGCGGCCGGGTCACAAACCTCGGACGCGGCGAGTGTTTATGAGGCGGCTGAGGGAAGTTCTTCGGCCGACGCGCCGTCTGTGAACTGCGCCGAGGAGTACTGCACTCTCGTTCTGACCACGCTGTCGTCCGCTGAATACGAGGCCGCTCCTCTCCAAAGTGAGGTGGAAAATAGTACGGGCCTAACTCCCGCAACGGCCGCTTCAAGTTACAAAGGCTCCGACACGGCACAAGAAAAGACGGACGTGGCGACATCTATAAGCGCAACAGAAGAAGATGTAGCTTTCGAACATGGTGACGGTGACCAAAGTGAATTAGATGACAACGAGGATCCTATGAATAATACAAGTTGGCCAGCCGAGCCTGCAACGAATCAGACTCTAACACCCGAGGTGGAGGAAGCTGGTGGAACCGTCGTTCCCCCTAATCCGTCTGGACAAAAACAGCTTTTAGAGTCTGAAATCCGCCTAAAGGCTATGAAGAAGCATGACCGAGACCAAGCGGAAGCTATGGTTTTGGAAGGCCGGGTGAAAATGCTCGTGGTGCAGAGCGAAGACGTTTACCGGTGCGACAACTGCTCTTACGTGACTCGCAAAGAGACCGCTCTGAAGTATCACTGTACGTCAGTGTGCCACGGCAGGTTAAAGGGGCACAACTGCCAGGCTTGCGGGGCACAGTTCAAGCAGAGGCGAGGCCTCGATACCCACCTCCTGAAGCGGTGCCCTGCTCGTCAGCGAAAGACCAGGACGTTTACAGGCCTAACGACTGCATGTCTGGCTGCAGAACAGGACTCAGTTCAGGGTCAGGATGGATCCACGCAGCCTAATAAAGGAGCAAATTCAGATCAAACAGAGCTTCTGCCTTTAGATGGTAGGCTTACTGAAGATTTAGAAGGCCTGGAATCACACCGGGGAGAGAGAGCGTCTACATCTCGTTTAACAAACTGTAAAGGCCATGTTGAAAAAGCGGCTAGCTCCCATGATTTAAGAAACAAGCAGTGGAAAGTTGTTCAGATAAATAAGAATTTGAAGGGTAAGAATGTGAAAAAACTGAAAATTGGTGAGAAAGATTCATCGAAGAATAATACCCTTTACAGTAAAATAAATGGGAAATTCAAATGCAAACTCTGCAATTTTTCATCGACCAAGCTTGTAACAGTTGAACGCCACTGCTCAACCTGCAGAAAAACCTTCACGAAGAAGAACCAAATAATTTCAGAACAGGGTGATGAAGACGGTAACGAGGCGCTAACAAGGGGAGACGGCGTGGCGGAGGGAGACGACGAGAATCCAGTGAAAGTTTCCGCAAAAGGTACTTCCCTCTCTTGTCCCAGCTGTCCTTTCAGGTGCAATCAGAAGCGGGCGCTGGACAGCCACCGGAAGCGAGGCTGCCTAAAACCGGGCGAAATCCAGTGCCACCTGTGTTCTTTCGTGGCCAAGTCTCAGAATTCACTGACCAATCACGTATCGTTTGTCCATGAGAAAGACAAGTCCGGCGTTGCCAAACCCAAACGTTTGCACTGCGAGCACTGCGCCTTCACCTGTAAGCAAGAACGGTGCATGGCCCAGCACGTTGCGCTCAAACACAAGGGTACGAGACCCCACCGTTGCCGTTACTGCCCCTTCAGCACCACGCGGCGCTACCGCTTGGAAGACCACGAGTCTCTCCACACCGGCTTCGGCCGTCACGGCTGCAACAAATGCGACAAGACCTTCGGGACGACGACCAAACTGCGTCAACACAAGACGCGCGTCCACGACAGGCGGCCGTCCCACTTCTGCACGCTCTGCGACTTCAGCGGCTACACGCTCGACGACGTGAGGCGCCACAACCACAGATGCCACACGGGGGAGCTACGGCACGCCTGCGCTCATTGCGAGGCTTGCTTCAGCTCAGAGGCAGCGCTGAGGAACCACTGCAAGCGCGTGCACCAGCTGCAGGACTGCTTCCCTTGCCCCGAGTGTGACTACACGTGCGGCAGCGAGGCCACACTTAAGACTCACCGTCAGAGCAAGCACCCTCCGCTCAAGTGCGCCACCTGTCAGGAATCCTTCGACACAAAGGAAAGCCTCGAGGTGCACCAGAGAACCCACCTGGCCCATCGGTGCCAGCTGTGCCCCTTCGCCAACAGAACGAAGCAGGCATTGGCTCAGCACTTACTGGACGAACACGAGGAGGGACCCCCGGAGGACAAGCCGCTGAAGTGCAGCAACTGCGAGTTCGCCTGCCGGCATCAGCTGGTGCTGGAGCAGCACCTCCGTTCGCACGGAGGCAAGCGCCTTTACAAGTGCACCGACTGCAAGTATTCAACCCGGAACAAGCAGAAGATCACGTGGCACATTCGCATACACACTGGGGAGAAGCCTTACAGCTGTGAACAGTGCGGTTACTCCTGCACCGATCCCTCCAGGTTAAAGGTGAGCTATACTTTGGGGGTTTTTTTTGTTTTTTTTAAGGAGTTAGTCATTGTAACCCAGAAGATCCTCCAAAAATCTTGTTGGCATCGAGGCCCTCGTTTTCTTTTCATTACCTTGCTGATATTATGCCCTGGAAATTACAAATGTAATTTTACATTTTTTGTATAATTTGTAAAATTATACAATTTCTGTTAGAATTTTTTTGTAAAATTATACAATTTCCCCTTGTTATAAAATATTATCTACATAATTACACCGTCTATTTTGACTGTAGTTTCACATGAGAGTTCACCAAGAGGAGAAGAAGTACCTGTGTCCTGAGTGTGGCTACAAATGCAAGTGGACGACCCAGCTGAAGTATCACATGACCAAGCATACAGGTACAAACAAAGTATTACAGTAGAGAAAGCTGGCTTGTGACCGAAAGGTTGCAGGTTGTAAATCCCTGACTGGTTAAGATCTGGGGAGGAGAAAGTAAATGAACAACACGTTTCTACTTCAATAACTGAGAAGTCCTTAAGAAAGGCCCTTAACCCCCCCGGTGGCCAGTAGTAGAGGACTGTCTGTACTGGGCAGCTCCTACGTGTGTCTGTGTAACTGCAGGAATGTGCAGCAGGGCTTTGTTGTGAAAAAGTATGTGTGCTTAGTCAATGTGGAATAAGTAACAGATAAAATACAGATTTATTGTTGGTCCCTTCCATAAGATCTTAGACGTACAAAAAAACGCAAACACTACTGCACATTATTACATCTACGATGCCAGTTGATTCCTCAGTTTACTCACCTGCCAGATGCTCTCATGATATTCTTTGAATGACTCGTTTTTTGGACAATCATATCACTTTGTTTTAGTTTAGCGTTGACATTAACATGAATGGCTTGCCATGGATCTTTTACCTCATAAAACCTGAATGCAGTTCAGTGGAAACCCTAAATAAAGCCCCCCCCCTCACCCATCTCGTCTACAGGGGAGAAGCCGTACGCCTGCGAGGAGTGCCACTACCGCACCAACAGGGCCGACGCCCTCCGCGCCCACCGCGACACGCAGCACTGCGACGTGCGCTCCTACGTCTGCGAGAAATGCGGCAAGGCCTTCAAGACCCGGTTCATACTGAAGACGCACCAGCGGCAACACACCGACGACCGGCCGTACGCGTGCGGCCTGTGCCACAAGACGTTCCGCTGGCCGGCGGGCCTCCGGCACCACTACCTCTCTCACACCAAGCAGCAGCCGTTCTTCTGCCGCCACTGCGCCTACCGGGCCAAACAGAAGTTCCAGGTGGTTAAACATCTGCAGAGGCACCACCCCGAGGTGCCGGCGGATCAGGGGGTGCTGAGGGATTCCGGAGCGCTTAGCCTGACCCTGAAGGAGGCCATGCTAGGCACGCTGGACGAGGGCGCGGTAGAGGTGGATGAAGAGGAGGAGGAGGAAGAGGAAGAGGAGGAGGGAACGGAGAGAACGGCATTAGCCAAGGAGGTACGGAGAGAGACCGAAGAGGAAGTACGAAAGAAGACGGAGAGGGAGGGAGGACGGGAGAGCGAGGCCCCCGCAGAGAGGCAATGATTGATTTTAGATTGTAGTAATACTGTTAATATGGACCAAAAGACCTTTGATATTTGACTTGGACTTGTTTATATTCAAATTGTTTAAATATCAAGAAATCTATGTTTGAGAAACAGCATAGAGTAGATTGTATTACTCCAAATGAGTATTGGGGAATTTTGCAATGGAGAAACTAGAGTATACTGAGAGTATATAAATTGTGTATATACACATAGATTTTTCTAGTTTTTTGAGGACCAGAAAATAATCTCCACCACAATATACAGATCTCATAAGTCCAAATGCAATACAAATAAACCAGTTACCAATAAACCACCTTAAAAGTAAATGTTATGAAATGCTATCAGTGGTAGTACAGGTGATACTACATGTGGCATAGCAATGTTTCTGGAGTCATTCAATGTAAAACTGAAATAATTGATTCTTTACTCCTAAGCGGGTGATGCCATGAATTTGTACTTTGTGATGTGAAAGACTATATAAAAACCTTTTGTTTATAATCTGTGTGAGAATGTGTGTTCAGAGCTGTGTGCTGTTTTCTGGAAGAAAAAAAAAAGCTTAAGAAACGTGTTAAAATGACTAAACTAATGAAAAATCAATTTTGCTTAGTAGCCTCAACCGTTCATACAATTAGTTTAATGCATCGATTTACAGAGTTTTATGTACATACATTTACAGTATACACAGAACATTCTTCATTAATTATATATCCTAATGGAATTAAACCGCTCATGCGGTTACTTTGCGGTTTACAATAAGAACCACGATGCAGCACTTAAATGCACTAATGAGTACTTAAATGGTTCATAAATACTGATATTTGTCAACATTTGCAGTGAATCAATTACAAGGACCGTACATAGTACAATACAACATCGTCGTAGATGACGTTCAGTCTACTTTTACGAAGCAAAGGCACAACCATCTAACTTCCAGATGTACATTTTAAGGTAAGCAAGAGGTGCCAGATACACAGCGAGCCTTTGTTAGCTTTTAAGCGTGTACGTTATAAAAGCATACCCCGAAATGATTGAATAACAAGACCAATATCAAGTACAGGCAAACCTCTCGCTCCAAACGTCAGCATTGATTTGATTAATGCTGTCTGAATTCACAGCTCAGAGGGATTAGTTTATTTAAACTGTAGTTTCTCTACCAATACCGATTACAATGAATGATCCATCTATTACTTTTACTGAACAATATATGATTAGACCAGTTTGGGGTCATTGGACGGAAAATACTGATATGAGTGTTTTCCATCAGATAAATCCAATATCCTTTCGTTTGAAAAATACAAAAAATAAACTTTTTGCTTTGATTTCTGACATGCTCAACATGGCTGTTGACCTTTTGTCAGAAGGGGGAGCTCTCTGACATTGCACCCCATTTTAGGCTGGTATCTGCCACATATCCAATAGGAGGTACAGAGAGAGACAGAAGAAGAAGTACTGGTCCCTTTTCCAACCCTCAAGACAGTTCAAACAGTGGAAGGAATTTATTTGGGAGCGTTTGAATGTGTGACGATCTCGGCTTTGTTCCATGTCCTCATGTGAGCTGTGAGATGCTGACGTTGACAAACAGGGAGGAGGGAGGAATAGCCGTTCCATCTTTAGAAAGGAGATGAATATGACGATATCCTTGGAGAAGAAAAACAAATAAGCTAAAGTAAGCTTTGGTACAAAACTGTCAGTTGGTGAATCCTATGAGGGGTCCATGCTCTGACAGGCTATTCCAGAATGGATGTTTTAACATAAAACAACATATTTTAACGTAAAATGTGATGTTTATCCACTTTTAAGTGCCATCGTTGCATACATTTTTATCATGGCTGGTGTCAGTGGGAATTGAACTCCCAACCCTACCGGTGTCAGTGTCCCTGCTCCACTTTGCTCACCTGCTTGGATGGATGTGAACGGGAGGGTGAACTGTCCGATGAAGTCGTTCCTGGACGCCTTGTCGTAGTCCTCCACCACAAAGCGAACCAGGGCCAGCTCAGGCATGTGGACCACGAAGTTAAGAGTCTCGTTCCACACTGGGTTAAAACCTACCAGTAGAGGGCAGTGGAGAGGTGATATGGAAAGATTTCAGTTATGATTTTTCAAAATTTGGACACATGCCTTGTTGACACCCACACACAACTATCATATCATCAGGAGCATCAGTGTAAATGAATGATATTAAATGAGAGTATTTAATATTTCAATCTATAGTGCTAAGCAACAGCTCTCTCACCGTTGTTCTGAATGTGACTGGTCTCTTCTTTGGCTTGGTCCTGTGGGACTCCATAGACCTCCACTCTGACCAGGGGGTCCACTATGGAGCCCTCTTTTTGGTTCACCTTAGGAAGCTGCTGCCCACTGACCACCTGATTGATGCACACATATATATAAATATATATTTACTGATTTTAAATAAACAGATAATGCCGTGCATGTCACTCATCAAGACATTGAACATGCATGACTGTGATACAGGTGCGTTAATTTTAATTTAATTGAAGTTAATTTTTTAATGTTTGCTGTGAATGCTTGATCTTCAGCAACACTTGTATGCACATTCATTCTGTGTGTGCGTGTGTGTGTGTGTGCAGAACAGTGGCTGTCGAACCTGGATGGACAAGCGGAGCGGCTTGTATCCGTCGCGTTCCTCTGGTTTCTCTGGGTCGAACGTTGCGTCGCCGACCCTCATGAAGTCAGGTTTGATGACGTAGCCGCAGCGGCCGTTCTGCCCGAACAGTCCGTCATTCAGATCCATCTCCTGACCAGCTGTCTGGAAGTTCAGAGCCACTTTGGGAAAAGAAGGGGGAGAGGAGGATTGCACAACAATCCGTTGTAAGCACGATGCGTTACTGCGATGGTAATTTGACCTCTCTGAACCGTGCTAATCTAGCTAGCCGTTCAATAGCGAGGGACACGGAGTAGGGGGAGACGCACGTAACCCCTTACTAACTACTTACCTATCTGGCAACCCACGTTCCACAGCTCCTGGGGGTTGTAGTTGGAGGAGTCTGTCCTCATTCCACTGGGGTAGATCCTGCTTAGGTGCTTTGTGTTGTGTTGCACAAACTCTGGCCCTGACGAGGAGGTACACGAGGTTAGAGATGGGCATGGGGTATTTAGAGTATCACCGCTTCAACTGCTCTTCCTGTTTCCTTTGAGAGGCTTTTGACCACCTTCCAGGCAGTCATTGTGAATAAAAATGCGTCTTAACTGAAAAGCCTGGTTGAATAAAGGTTAAATAAAAAATACAATACTTATTCCTGGGGAGGGATGAGGAGAGATCTACCAGTTGTTTTTATTCTAGTCTGGATCTCAACACAGAGATAGATTAACATATTATCATCACAGTTAAGGATTATCATGAAATCATTAGTGTGATAACATTGACAAAAGGAATATTTCAGCCATTCTAGATGCAATGGTTCTCTTCCTTAAAAAGAGCTAGATGAAAACTATTGATTCAGTGGACGAATACCCACTGGTGTCACTTTAGCTTTTTTGTAGTGGATAAAAGTGGATAACTGTGGTGACGGCCTCATTTTCCCAAGGGGGTTTTTAAAGTAGAAATTTAAATCCATATCCGCTTTTTGGACCTTAGAGTGCACTTTAACAATTAGATTGATTGTTAAATCGACGGCACGAGCATACATTGCCAGCTCTTTGGAGCACATTGTCCCTTTGTGTCTGCTTTACCTGCATCTTTAATGAGCTTCCTGGCCTTAGACTCAGAGAAAGAGGACATCTCGTAGCATTTGGAGTGGAGGCGGGCGTGCTCGAAACCGTGGAAGTGGACGCTCTTGCAGTACACCACCAGGTCTGACAGCTCCCTTGAAAGTTTCGACTTGGATTTCTGAGGAGAAACAGGGAAATCGGATACGGTAAGGATGATTTATGCTCGACAAAAGAATTCCTGATTCAACGAGGTGCCGTTTGCAAACTACAGCTAATGTTTGAAAAACTGCCTTTTAGAACTGAAAGTTGCGAGTTCAAATCTTCAGACCAGTTAAGAAAATCTAGGCAGGAGAAGTGGATGAGAACAATATTGTATAACAATATAACTTGATTAAACCGGTGCAGTGGAGCTGCTCATTGCCCAACAGTGAAAGAGTATCGTTGTAGTGGATGGCTCCCAGGATGCGCGTGTGAAACCCTCTCCAACACATTTGGTCCCCAAGGTCATTACAGGAAATAATAATATGTTCTTAAACTTGCCTGGTTAAAGGCATAAACAATCGTTTCATGATAAAAACTAGTGCATCATAAAAAAGACTTCGATGACCAAATTATATTTTTCTACGGCTAAGAGAAAGCACACTTCCTTTTCTCCTGTTTATCTGTGCCTTCTCCCTTCTCCTGACTTCCTGTTTCCTGTCTCTTTCCACTACCTCCCTTATTTTTGTCTCCCGTCTCACTTCATTATCTCTTATCTCTGCTGTCTCTCCCTTGTTTACTGTCTCTGTACAATTTCCCTCTTCTCACTCCTGTCTTTCTCTCTTTCATTCCCATCTCTCTTTGTTACCTACAAGCAAACCAAAACAATACTGTGAAAGTGTGGACTTGACCAACCTGGGAAAGAAAGATCACACCTGGTTTAGACAAGCAGGAAACCAATCTGCTGACGTCATACATGGAGCTTAATGGCCACAAAGTATTTCACCCTACCTTGTCGCCTGGGTCTAGGTGTTCTGCGCAGGCGTTCTCAGCATCACCGTTGGCTGTCTCTTCCTCGTCGCTAACCTCATCGGTCAGGGTTTCATCAACACAGTCCTCCAGCCCGCCGATTTTCTTGGCTTTCAGCAAAATCTTCCCCTTCAGTTCCTGTCATGAACAACCCATGAACAGAGTGTAACAAAGTGACAATGCTACTTTTCCGAGCTATGTGTATGTGGTCATCAATAACAGGTTTGACTTTGTTGTCTGGCGTTCATAATCAGGTATAGCGATGTACTGTAATTTACTTGTCTAAATCCTCCGCGGATTTCCTCAGGAATTGTTTGCCATTAATTCACGTCAGCATTGATTGTCCTAAGTGCTCTGACTGGAAAAGAGTTTTAAAATTATGCTACTGCTTTTAGCATAAGTGCTCGACGAATAACTAGACATACATGATTTTTTTTTTTTTTTTAAAGCTTTTAAATTGTTGATCATGCCTACGATTGCTGATATATAAGCCACAAATAATTTTCTGCATTATAGGTTTATTATTCACTCAAGGCAGGACTCTGTTTACTGAAACTTGATATGAGATGTGACCAACATTAATATTAGACATCTGACTGGTAAAAAAAGTAGTAAATTCTAATATAATAAATAATAAAGTTTATAGCACCTTTTAAAAGTTACAAATTCTTATTGGATTTTTATCACTAATTGTGTGCAACACAATCAGTGATAAAAATCCAATAAGATAAGAATAAACAACATACAAATAAAATATCTGTAACAATGGTTTTAAACGTGAACATCCAACAAAACTAAAAAAAATCCTGAACTCCACATGCAAGCAGGTGTCTAACCTGTGGAGAAGGGAGGTTTTGAGGGACCTGTCCATCCAGTGGGGTCCTCAGTAGCGTGTCACCCAGGATTTGGTCAAGATGTCGGGCCATGACTGTCTGCTGCTCCACGCTACAGTGGTTCTCCAGGGACAGGATGACAGGGAAGTCTGACGCCTACCAAACAGGAAGGAGGCTTTTGAGTTAAAATATTCATTTGAATGTCATTAGTAAGGTGGCCATGAAGTGCAAAACACAACCGCAAAATAAAGCAATAAGCCACAAGAGGACGTGGTTTAGAGTGATTTTAGAACAGCTAAGGGGGTTTTCAGACACAGCCTCTTGTGGCTTATTGCTTTTATAAAACAGTTACTACATATACCTGACAAGGTTTCATAAAATACACACAGCAACAAAAAATGCAATAATTTATTTATAACAAATAATCATTCTTCCGCCAAGCAATGTAGTTCTTCAGCGACATTTATCAGAATGGTTGCCAAGCAACACACAGACCTAGCGGGAAGCATTCTAACCAGGCCAGTCAAGCATTGGCACAGTAATACTGAAACTGTAATGCGGTCAGAGGTGTGTGCTAATGGTATTAACACACATTATTAACACACAGTACGGCTTTGAACGCGGCTCAGCCAATCATAATCAAGGAACTATCCGTTTTATAAACGGAAACAACAACAGCAAATCCTAAAACACAACAGCAACAACTCAAACTGGAAAGGGTAGGTACTTAACAACAACAATTCCTCCAGACTGATTGGACGCGTCGGTCAGTCTGGGTAAATAGAAAATAGAAAGTGATTAGTGTTGTGCTGAGCTGTGCCAAGCCAGGCAGATATGGCCAGAATAAGACCATAAAATGTGTTTAAAACATGAATTTATCATGTTTACTACTGATTGCACCCACATCATTTAGTTCTTGTGTATATGTCATTAGTTCAGTACATAGGTCAGTTTATAGTTTGAATAAAACTTTGGTTAACCATTAAGCGTGTTTTGTTCCGTTTTGTCATGGTTTTGAGCCAGTCATGACACGTTTGATTCAAACAACAAAATCGTTGTCATTCGGTACCTACCCTTTCTGGTTTGAGTGTTGCTGTTTTGTATCTGAACTTGTCGATGTGTTTTCTAATTTGTCGTTGTGTTTTGCACTTCAGGGCCACCGTACATTAGCCATGGATTACTTTCTTTCTTGTCAGATGAGTGCAAGTAACAAGAATGTACCAATATTCCAACAGTCTTTTTTGGGGGGGAAAACAGCCTCTTTAAAAGTTAAGGCAGTTAACTCCCTTTCGTATTTTATTAATTGAGACAGCAGGAAGAAAGGACAAAGACCGGTAAATGCAAGATAGGTTCCTGACCCGGTTCCATCAGATAGCAGGGGAATGTGTGGTTTTGGAGCCAGTGAACTTTACACTTCACTCTCCCTCCTGCTTGACACACAAACTCTCTTGTGTGTTTAACATTAAATGTAACTCGAGGTTTGGTGTTTTAAGGCAGTGGCTCCCGAACATGTGCCAACGTGGCCCAAGAGTATGCAGGTTTTTATTTCAACCAAACATTTCAATTAAAAGTTTGCCCCTGTCTGGTTGAAGGTGTGTTGATTAGTGAAATCAGCTGGTATAGTAATTGGCTGGAATGAAAGCCTGTAGACTCTTGGGCTGTGATGTCACATGTTTGGGAACCAGTGCTTTAAGGCCCATTTCCCCACGCTGCCCACCTTGAAGGCGTATTCCGCAAGAGTTGCAATGACGTCTTTAAAGAGGATCTTGGATGTCAAGGTGTGACCGTGATACACCACGGGCTCTCCGTCACTTCCGTCCCAGCAGTCCACCTCTACGCAGCGACAGCCTCTCTTCAGGGCCCTACGCGCGCGCACACACACACACACACACAGGCACACAAACACAAAAGTAAGATATAAGTAATAATCTGGCTGAACTTGAGGCCATTAAAAAATTGCATTTGTTTAATATCACACTTCCATCTATCGATGTACAACTATGAGCTGTAGCCGTGTCTCAGACAACTTTTCTAAAAAAATTTACTTTACAAAAATATTTTAATCTTTAATCTATTGTCTGGCTAGTGGAATCTTTTACATGAGTTGTCCTCAGTGAAAGAGAGAGAAAGAGAGAGACAGACGTTGACACGGCAACGGTGTGTCTCAGAACTGGATATAATTGTACTTGCAAATAATTATTTGTGTGTTAACCTGCTTGGAGTATCGGATAGGCAACGCACGTCAGGGCAATTCAGATAGTATCAGGCAGGTTGTCAACCATGAATAAGTAAATCCCATTTATCTAGCATTCCAAGGAGGTGGAAACAAAACGGCAAGAACCGTTTCCAAAAAGCATTACTCCGGGTTGCGGTGTACCGAGCAGGCCTTACTGGATATACGCCTCCTGGCTGCTCTGTCCTCGGAGCTGGTCCTCTAGGAGGTACGTGTTGTGTGAGGAGGAGATGAAGTACTGGCTGAGTGGCTGGCTCATGTCCTGGTGGAGATCTCGATGCCCAGGTTTAAATATGGAGCCCTCCTGCGAGCACAGGTACGTCTGGAAGCCGTCTAGAGACATGGCCCCTTGCTTCTTGGCTGCAACAGATGGTACAACAGAGATACAGTGAGCTGATGGCGTGCTGTGCTGTCAAAACATAAAGCTAAAATGATTTAGCCACAATGATTTAGCCACAATGTTTTAACGATATGCACATAGATATTCATATGCGGTTTGACTGATTTGACTCATCATCAGCCTTTTCCAAATTTCATAGCTTGAAATGTGTTTGTTTACATTCAGTGTTTACCCAAATAACAATGTAGGCAAATGTTTTATGAACTGAAAATCTTTAGCCATGATTTACTGTCTATCCTATCATATTCTCTTTCTATCAATTAGAGGGTGAAACTGAATCCAAATATTGTCAGTAGTACGTTAAAGGTCATCATTACATCATTGCTAGTTAATGTGTAGCCTGTACCAGTGGTGTCCTGTCATGAGCCATGGAAGGCCAAGAGTGTGCAGGTTTCCATTCCAACCAATCACTACACCAGTTGATTTCACTAATTAGTCTCCCCCCCTCTATGGTTGAAGGTATGACATCAGCTAATCTATCTTCAACAACTTGGCTGATATAGGTAATTAATGAAGATGTTTTGCTGAGGGTCATGGTGGTCTTTACCTGTTTCAGAAGGTTCGTAGCAGTTAATCAGCTCCTGGGCGTACTGTCCACTGCGCTCTCCCTCCTGTTGCTCCTGTTTCAGGAAGTTCTCTAGCTCGTCCAAGGTTAACTTTTCCCCATCGCCAGAGTAGTCCTGGAACACTTTCCACACTTCATCCCTCTGCGTCAGCATCTTATAGAACTGGACAAACTCCTCGATTTCCAGAGAGTCGCTGTCTGATTTGTCAGCCATCTGTGGATGAAAACATGTACAGCTTTGCCTTTGGTGCATCATTTGATGAACTTTGAATCTAACTCTGAAGAAATATGCCTGTGTTTTACACGTTTTGGGTCATTTCTTTTGTCACATCTCTAAAAGTTATCTGCAAGCCATTTTTCATTGAATGACTTCGTTGTTAATGTCATTAGTCTTGTCATGTTTGGGTTTGGAAGAAGGCCTACTGAACTTTTTTTTTTTTTTTTACTTTTGTTTATGAATTTGTGTTACATAATGGATGAACCTTGACAACACAAACCACAGGAAATGAACAGACAGTCCCTCAGCTGGAAATTCCCAGATTTGATCCCAACAATATTTCCACCCATAGCAGTGTGTCCCGTCAAAGAATCCATGAGAAATAAAAATAAAATAAATAAAATAAAATGAGCAAGACAAAGAGCACATACTGTAGCTGTTCACTTATTTTTAGGTCATTCGCGATAAGAGTCTACCCTAAATGCCTAAATGTACAACATCCTCACCGCCAACGTTTCTTACCGTGAACAGATGGAAAGCGTGTTCGTCGTTCATGTCCACGTTCATCATCTTCATCAGTCTCCGCACCTCCTTGAAGTTCATCCGTCCGTCCTTGTTTTTATCAGCCTTCTGAAACCAGTCCCAGACCCACCTGACGACTGGTTCAGGATAAACACCAGCTCAGCTGAAAGACTTAATACCTTCACTATCAGCTGAAATGTCAACTTATAACTGAACATCATCGAAGGTATTAGCTATCCTAGGACCTTTGAAAATGATCGTATAGCAGCATTAGTGACATTTAGCAACATTGTAATAGATACCTTGATTTTTTTTTTTTAGCAATGAACTTCCGATGAAATCTTATTCCATAATAGATTTGGGAATTCAACTCTCAACTACAAATGGAGTTACTCTCTCATGCTTAATACTAACAAGTCCCATATTAACCATAAACCATTATTATTATTATTATTATTATTATTAAACCATGCGTTTTGCACTTGCAGCCACAACGCACGGAGCCTTGCTTTAACGTAAAGGGTTGCGCTTGTCGTGATACTGGTATTTGATATCATCCAGTTCTGGAATAAAACATGTTTTTTCTTTTGAAGAAACTTGTAGAAAAAAACAAAAAAGAAAAGAAAAGTTATAAGGATACTGGTCCAGCCTCTCCTTTTCATCCATAGTCTCAGCCTTGTGAATCAACTTGCGCATCCCGCGGATCCAGGCCTCAGCCTCCTCCGGTGAGTCAGCGACCAGGTCCAGGTTTCCCTGGCGACCGTGGAACACCAGGGTGAAGCAGAGCTCAGCGGGGAACTCCTCTGCGATGCTCAGGAGGACCTCGGACTGGTGGCCTTCCCGCACGGCCTCCACGTCGCTCACTGAGACTGAGCCGAGTTGATGTGTGTGTGTGGGGGGGGATAAACAAGAGCTTTTTCTTTAATAGATCCTCTAGTTGAATGATACAATGGTGTGTTTCTTAAGAGATACATGTTATAACTGAGGAGGGTATATAAAGGAAACATTGGTTAATAATAACACACACACTCAAACCACATCATTATTTTAATCTTTATTCATCCTGGGAATGTTTACTGGGCACGCGCACACACACGCACGCACACACACACACACAGATGTACTCACAGGTGGAGTGGCCTTTCCCTGCCCATCTGGACTTGTACCAGATAGTCAAGCCATCTTCAAGGAGGCGGAAATGACGATTCTTCTTCCAGGAACGTGACTTGACTTTCCTCAGAGTAGACCCTGCCATCATCACCTTGAGGTCTGGGTCATCTTGGAGACCTGAGCAGAGTGACGGAGGAAGGTCAAAGGTTTATTACAGAGCGTTATTCCGTCCACAGATATGGAAGATCATGGCAAGGTTGGTCTCAAAATAATTTGTTACTGATTATTGATTACCTGCTGAAATCATAATCAACACATTGAGATAGATTTCTTTGTTACCTTTAAATTACTTTGTCTTTCTTATACTTTATATTCATTATTAAACATCTTAAATGCCTTTTTTAATTCTAAAATATATTCTGAGTAATCCGACATTTATTCATCTTTCCATTCATCTTTTCCCTCAAGCTTACAGTATCTGTGATGTTATTACTGTGTTTTTGTCAGTAACTGTAGAGAATTAAATTTTCCATTTTATAGTCCCTGTCCACGGATCTGTCATTACAATAGGTGTGTTTTTCCATCTGTATCAATAGCATTTACTCACGTGAACTTTGAGGAGGATCCATATCTATCGTTGCCACATGCCAATGGAAAACCTTCAAAAACCAAACACACGGCAAAATGAGTTCATTTGTTGGATGATGCTGTTCACTGAAAGCCAGAGAAATACATGCAGCCGGATCTTAAAATGCACTAATCCGCATAACGACAGCATTATTTGAATCTGTTCTCAGAGGATTTGCTTGGCACAGCACTGTGTTCCATATACACACAATTACACACATTCACATCTGGGAACTGTCCAGAACATCCCAGCGATGTTCCACAGAGCAGCTTAACTGGAACAAGTGGTGGTTAAGTGCCTTGCTTAAGGGAGCCTCGACAGTGGTTGTTAAGGGAGCAGAATTGTTTACTCACTTTGCCTCTGCGGATGGTTTGGCTTTGGAATTTCCAGTCCAGGGATTCAAACTGGTACCTTTCTATCACCTTACATAACCATCAGTCATTCTGCTACAAATTATCTTACAAATGATTTTAATTATTGTTTGGCAGGATGGCTGAATCTGTCTGGAAACCACTCTTTACCCGGAAGACCCAGATCCCCAGATAGAGCCTGAGGCAGGAGAGACTCTGGAACGACCTGCCTGCGGAGGCTCGGCTAAACCTGTGTCCTCTTTTAAATCTCTTCTTAAAACCCATTTTTATAGACTTGCTTTCATGTAATAATCTTTTTATGGTTTCTGTCCTCCCTTTTTATGAGTCTTGACTCCTTTTATATTTTTATTTTACATTCTTTGCTTTTATTGCTTTTGTTGTTGATTTTATTTGTTCTTTTAACTCTTGTAAAGCACTTTGTGGCTGTGTTTATTATTATTATTATTATTATTATCATTATCATTATTACAAGTCCCTGTGTTGACGTGCTCTGGCCTTGCTGAAGTGCTCTTGAGCAAGACAGTTGATTCCTCCGGGGATGCTGTTCTGCAGACTTTGTGCTTTAACATCCCTGTGGAACTGGGCAAACCGAAAGAGAATCTCCCTATCTGCGTCATCGATGTATTGCATTACATTACATTATCAGTAACTGAAATGATCATCAAGGTTTAAGGGGTCACATTAGTAGAACCATTAGTAGAACCTACAGTATCTGCCTGTATTGCTAGTCTGACCACCAAAGTACTGCCAAGATTTACAGTCAGCATTTAAATCTTGATCCATCCACTCAACGGATGGATCGGTCAATCTCAGCTTATTCATCAGCCACAAACAGGTAAATGACCAACAGTATAAAGCCTGGCTTTTCTTGCAGTCAGAGTGCTGACTCAACTGAAAAAAGCACACACACTTGGAGTTGAGACAAGTACAGCCGTTTACACTAGTCTCAACCTGATTCAGCTGAAACACTTGGAATAGATGTCAAGATTTGATAGATAGATAGATAGATAGATAGATAGATAGATAGATAGATAGATAGATAGATAGATAGATAGATAGATAGATAGATAGATAGATAGATAGATAGATAGATAGATTTTGAAATGCTGATTAAAAAACCCCAAGGACAT
>OMKK01003668.1:21558-34896 GCA_900302305.1 Polymixia japonica | reverse complement strand
GGCTTTTCTTGCAGTCAGAGTGCTGACTCAACTGAAAAAAGCACACACACTTGGAGTTGAGACAAGTACAGCCGTTTACACTAGTCTCAACCTGATTCAGCTGAAACACTTGGAATAGATGTCAAGATTTGATAGATAGATAGATAGATAGATAGATAGATAGATAGATAGATAGATAGATAGATAGTCAGGATTTGACATATGTGTTGCCTATATGGCATCAGAATGGAATTACTGAAGTAATGTATAATCTCAATGTTGCTGATTCTGTTATTCTAGAAGGTGTGCATGCTATTGAACACAAGTCTGTTTTTGGTGCATGGCTTAACATTCTATTTGAGATATGGTATTTGTTGGATGTTTCAACATCCACATAACACTCAAAACCGCAACCCCTGGCACTGTTGGGGTCACGCCGTAACCATCTAGCAATACAAGACAATGACTTTTTGGGGACAAATAATTTGTCACAATAAAAAACACATCACCGGAAGAGAAAACCAAACAGAATAGATAACTGCAATACAGATATTGTCAAAATCAGCATTCAACTCTCACTATCTCAAAGAAGGAAGCTTTTCTCAAATCTGTTTTCCGTACATTCCAGTCGTACAACTTTCCTTTTCCTTGCATTGTCCCTCTTGAAACAATGTGATCTAATCTTGCAGAAAGGGAGCATTGAGGAGGTTCAGCTTTCTATGTTTCACAATGACACCTCCCCATCCCCTGGTCAGTTTATGAGACAATTACGAAACGTTTCCACCACAAATAAAGTGAAGCAACGCAAGGAACAACATTTATAAGTGTTTCACATTTTGTTATACCACTATTACCACGTCTATGAAGGAGAAGGTTTGACCATGAGATCAGTGCTTGTTTTTCTAGGCCCCTCCTTAAACTATAAACAGTTTTTTTTAAAGTATATTCGCTATGCTTTTATGTTTATGTTGTTTTCTAGGACCCTCCCTAAACCATAAACTATGTTGCATCACAATTATGCTTTTATGTTTAGTGCTTTCACTGAATAGCCAATCAAACTTGTCTTTCCAATACGTTTAGATGCACAAAAATGTTTTTTATCTGATTTGATTCTGAGTTCATTTCAAACCAAGCAGCCAGTGGATCAAATTATACTGTGTTATTTTGAGCACCACCATTAAATGTTTTGGACAGACTCTGGTTGGGGAATATGACTCACAAGGCCACTTGTCCAGGGACTTCACTAACCACACACAAACACACATTTAAATACCAACACGCACACACACACACACACACACAGGCACACACACACACACACTCATGATTCATAGGCAAATCTGTGTCATGATTTGAAAAACAAAGGCAGCATAAACTATTCAACCACAAAAAGCAGCAGCCTTGTGCTTGTGTGCTCCTACTTTGATTTTAGTTAATCAAATTGTATGCTATTTATCCAGTCCAACATCGCAACGCTCCATTTCCAGAGCGTAGCGCCCCCTGGTCTATAGCCCTGTATTTCTTTCATACACATAGTTATGTGAAGAATTCCACAAAGTGAAACAGTACTAACCCGTCCAATGAAATCTATGAATAGCGCCTCATACGCTGTGGAAAAAGATTTGCACCCAGTAAATTGGAACCAGAGACTGAAATATGAGACAACAGCAACCAAAGGCGATGGGTGACTGGGGCATTGTTTAAGGGAGAAATAATGACTCAGACTGAATCAAATACTTGTTTAGATACTTATTTGAAAGGAAGAGAAAATGATCCTTACCCAAACTTAAGATCTCACTTGCTGGGCTGTGGGTGCAGACGTCCAGAGATGGGTGCTCTTGGAGGAGAGAGCTCTTGGGGACGGCACCCCGGTTGGCTGGTCTAACAGAAGGTCCAGGGAGACGTGGACATCTGTGTGACTCTGTCCGCTCAGTTCCAGATTCAGGGAGTGCCCAGGGACTGCTAGCCTGGTTCAGGGCTTTAAGAGACTGGGAGTGTCCAAAAGGAAAATTCTGCCTCAGCCTCCCTTCTCAGCCAGCCTCCACTTTTCCTGCTGGGTCCGGGAAACCTGACTCCCGCTGCCTTACGCTGGTACACTCCCACTCCTCTCCTACCCCCTCCGGCCTTCCTTCCTTCTGCTGCCACTCCCTCACCCTCCCATCCGCAGGCCCCTCGCTGCATCTGTGGAAGATCACTCGCTCAGTCGCTCTGCCTCGTTCTGCCTCAAATCAGTACACTGCCTCTCTCTCTCTCTCTCTCTCTCTCCCTCGCATCCATCAGCTGACTGTGGATTCTCCACACTCCCATCTTATGAGGGCAGTGACTCAGACAGACTCTTGTGGTCTGTATCAGCACCGGTAACAGATAAGACAAAAAAGGTCAAGTTAAGAGACAAATATCAAGTAAAATAGCAAATAAAAAACATACAATAACACAGGTAATATTTTTTTTTAAAAACCCTTATACAGATTGTATTGCAAGACAAAGGGGTGCTTCTTCTCTCAGTATATCTGAGCGCGTGGAGAGGATGCTGCCATGTGAGGGTAATTATACGATGTGAACAGTCTGATCAAGGACTTGCAGTGCGGGACATGGCTACGTGCCACATGCTGCAGTGCAGAGCCTTGGGTGGCAGACAGGTCCCCGGATGCAGCTCAAACACGTACTGTTATATTCATTCAATGTGATCGAACGCAGTGTATTGAATTCCAGTGTAAGATTTTAAAGAGGTTCCTTCATTTTGAACTTTTTGGACTGGTGTAGAGTTGTGGAGATTAAACGTATTTCCTACTGGTTGTTTGCAATTGTGGCGATCTAAGAATTTAAGATTATTCTATAAATGCAAGATACTTTTCCACTCGGTTAAAGTCGTTCTTGATTAGAACGTTAGCTCTTGTCCACGCAGTGGCTTTAGGGCAGAGTCTATTATAAACCTGAAAGAGGATGCAATTAGGGTTTTCAAAAAAAAAAGAAAGCAAAGGGCGCCAATATAAAAAAATAACAAAATGTACAAATTAAAAACTAATTTTAACATTTTTTAACATGCAAGCAAATATATGGCATAAATCATTAGCTAAGAATTTCTAGTTTGGGATCATATATATATATCCTTTACTCTAATATCACTTCTACCACTGATTGTACAATATGATAAGTTTTCACTCTTCCTAATGTACTCATCCATTTGGAAAGTTCACTGAAGCAAGTTTATAATCTCTTTAGCTGGCACTTTCCTACTAACAGGAAAACAGGAAAACACACAATGCACATTTTAGCACAGCTCCAGTGGGGATCAGATTTGCTCAGGAATGGGGCGTGGGTCTTTCCATCTTGTCTGCTAGTCCGAACGTCTAGCTCATCTGTTGAGGGGATAATGGAAGATATGGTGGGAGTGATCCACTAATGTACCGGTAAAAGCAAAATGATCAGTGTAGTCAGTGAGGTTGTTAGACTGAGCACTCAGGAGGGACAGGTGAGCACAGCTCAACCATGTTGTCATCCAACTCGTATGATTACAATACGTCTCATATAACCTTTTTTTTTTTACCTTGAATTATATTACATTAGGATGATCATAAAGTGCTTTTTCTTTCTAAATTATAGCCGTTTCTCATGTCATCAATAGGTGCGTCAAGGTGGCCAAAAGGTTGGAGAGGCCGTACTTTAAGTTACAGGCCCCGGTTCAAGCCTTGGTTTTGGTTAGAATCTGTCCTGCTTATATCTTTCAGGAAGAGGTTGAATCGTAAGCAGCTGTTCTGTAGCTAACCCTGCACTCTAACCTCCCTGTGGAAGTGAAGAGAATTTCCTCACAGGGATCAATAACGAATCACATCATCTACTTGACAGAAAGCTCTTCAAAACACTGTAAAATTGAAGTGCTTATTGATCATTTATTAAAAGGAACACAAGCACAAAGCCAAAAAAACATTTTGTCTTTATATTTGTAAGATATTTAAGCACAAGAGTCAAACCCACTTCAAGTAGTGTTCATAACTTTGATATTTTTACATATTTTTTGCCTTTAAATGGTTTCAAAATGCACGCATTTTGTAATTTTTGTTATCAAAGTGCTCTGTAAGTTTGGAAGGAAATTTTCTAAAAAGGCCAGAGACTGTAGTAAGGTGTTTTGAATAAGAATGTCTTTCAGAAAATGTTGTAATTATCTTTCTTGCTAGCAAAACCAAAGTCAGGTCTGTTCAATACATCTCAGAGGGACTTTAGGGTCCTGTGCTCGTGAATGATCTTTGAGTCCCATTCTAGAGGTATCGACCAAGATAGAAACGATCACTCTCGTGTCACTGTACGACCCGACACACAGCCCCATATACAATAACATACATGACAGTCAGTCATTAGATATTCAGCCAACTGTATAAAAGCACAGGCTTGGCAAATAAAATGGGACAAAACCAGTCAAATGGCACATTTGAAAAAAAATCCTTATTTTAATATACAAGAGGCAAAAAGTAACAAACGGTTATTGCTCTGTCATGGAATGTTACAGCAGGTTAGGAGGGCTCTTCCAAGGAAGGAAACCAGCCATTTTCAGTTTGGATCCTGGCCTCATCTACTGAGAAGAAACTCTGGCAGAGACTGTGGTGGAAAAAATCATCCAACAATCCCGAAGCAAAAATATCTACTCCGTCTCTGTACAACTCACTTTTACAGACACTCTTAGCAACACCATATTATGGCATTTGTACTAAAACGGTACAGTGATGCAGGCCTTTAGTTCAGTGTCTCTGTAATGTCATGTGAGCATCTAAGTGCTCCTTTCTGAAGTTTCATGCTGTGCCGTACAAGACGAGCCCGAGGCCCTTCCTACAGTCTTCTTCTACATCTGAAGTGTGTGTCTGTTTGTGTGTGCGTTCAATTTCCATGTACTCATGACGTCTCTAACCAGCTCCCGTTTGTGTGTGTGTGTGCGTCTTTGCGCGTGTAAAGCGCGAGTCGTTCCCGTCACTGGGCGGCCAGCGGGATGCCCCTGGCGTCGGTGACCTGGCCCTCCTGCAGGTTCTTCACCAGTTGGGCCAGCCAGCGCTTGGTGGTGGTGTCGTCCTTCAGCACCTGGGCGAAGGTGCTGTCCTTCAGCTGGTCTGGCAGGCACTGGCGCAGGGCCTCTCTCGCTCTGCGGAAGGGACGCCACATATCACAAAACAATGTACGGTTTTATCGACAATATATCGCTATGAAGTGAGTTATTCATAAGCATTCTAAGGTGGGTTCCCAGGATCAACAGAAGTCATGTCTGATGCACTGGTCAGCAAATAAGTAAATATGCCCATAGAAAATTGAGGAGCAACAGAATGCCACCCTGGTTAAACAATGTCTGTGACATGGCACCTCCTAGTGGCCAACCGCAGTCATCTATAACTAGATCTATAACTAGATGACCAGTTTTCTGAGGAACTCTGCTCTACCTTAGGTTGTCCGAGAGGCGAAGGTAGCAGCGTACGACATGCTTGAGCAGGCGTGCAGAAGGTTCCTTAGACAGTTGCAGCACCATTTTCCCCTGTAAATGATGAGATGAGAATCAACTTCCTGACCACAGGAATAAACTAGATGCGACTTTCTTGTTCTCGCTATCAATGCCAGGCAGCACATCGTGCGCAAAGACTCGTGAGTAAATTAATTCAAATCAATTGAATTACAAACAAACTGTACTTACGAGGATCATGGCCACGTGGGAGAAGCGTTCGTATGTCTGACATATGTAGGCCAGCCCTGTATCGTCCAGCAGGATCTTCTGCAGTATGAAAGTAGCAACCTGCCAATCAAGGACAATTGGACAATTTTACTCAAACAGAAGTAAAGCTGATGGGCACAGAGAGAAGGGCCAGACACAGGAGAGCGTGTCCTGGCGGGATTTGATTAACTCTGTTGTTGTTAACTCCTGCACCCATGCTGGACACAAGGTTTTGGGCATGACCTTGTTAGGGGACTGTTTGACAAGCTGTTGATGGTAGAGTTGCGTACCGTTTTGGAAAGTTCGCTTCCTGATTCCATGATGCGAAGACACAGCGGGATGATTTCAGTGGTGAGGAGGAAGTTGATCACTTCTTGTTCATCTGTTTTGACCAAGGCACCTGCAGGCATTACAAAGAGTCAGCTTTAAGTGTACAAAACGAACGAGGAGAACACAGAATTGCACAAACATATGTCAAACCAGTATCAAGAGAGACTTGATTGGGTATGACTCACTTAATTTTTATTACATACCGTATACAAGGAGATGTATTGTGTTTGCTGTATCTGTATAGGTTTCATTGTGTCCTTCCATAAAGATATCTTTACAATCATTCAAGATGGTGTCAAACAAATCCCACAGGAAAAATAAAATCTATGACATTGACGCAGGAGATGTTGCAGTCTCCACTTTTTAAATACATTTTCTATTCCTTATCACATCACGTTTGTATACAAAGAAGGAAACTTTTCCATTGATATAAACTCATTAGATTCACTCAGCTCATGATTCGGTTCGATACACGATCACGATACCATCGACGCGACATATCGTCATATTTTTGAATTGCGAAATATCGTGCCATGGTGCATTGTTACACCCCTAAAGCTCATTGCTGACATTTCATTTATTTTTGCTTCTGAACCTTGCATCAACAGTGGCCTAGTTTCCCCATTTGGCATAACAGTGAAGCTCAGTAAGAACAGACTTTACCAATGACTCCGAGGCTGGTGAGACGCAGGTACTCAAATGGCCGGGTTTTGCTCACGGTGTGCAGGAAGGGGTAAAGGAAAAGAGGGATGTGAGCAGCGAGGAACGCCGACCTGGAGAGGTACAGAGAAACCTGCCTTTATCGGTGTGTACAGACTCGCATTACACAGCAGACATCAAGAGGTGAACTCTGAGATATTATGAATACATTTCATTTAATCTCACATCTCTTTTCCAGGGTGACCTACAGTGAGTGCAACACTAGAATCAGGGTTCCCACACCTTACTGAACATCAAATTTAAGTACTTTTTAATGACTTTCCCTCAATTTCAAGGACTTAATATGACCCGTTTTACAACATGAATTAGGGTTTACCACAATGTAAACACTGTAGAATTAAGTAGAAAGCCTTAAATGTAGATGGACATAGTCGTTTTTTTTAGCACCTTGCTCAATCATGCAACACAGCTGTCTTCTCAGCTGAGTTGCACCGTGAGGGAGGCTGGTAACATTAGATGAGTCCTGCGACATTTAGATCAAACTATAAAATTTGTTACGCTGTCGGCCTAAGCCTATTCCATTATTCCACAGGTGATTTCTACTTTTGCACAAAACGTTCACTGTAGATTCGAGCACTTTCAATAACTTATGTCCATTTTCAAGAAATATCAAGGCCTTATTTTCATGTTTTCAAAGTCACAAACTTTTAAGGATTTTTAAGGCCTGTGGAAGCCCTGTAGAATAAGATCAAATTCCTAGAATTTCCAAGAACCCATTATTGTAGATGGCCCATTACCTTGTCTCCGGGTGTGAGGCGACACACTGCAAAAGTGCCAGGGCATTGCACACTCTGTTTGACTGGTGAGCTGTCAGAGTGGGTGGGTTTATAGATGGGTATATGTTGACTATTTCCTAAAGAAGAGAAAAAAAAAAGTAATTTAAACAAATTCCATCCATCTATTTTCTAAACCATTTAGTCCTGGTCAGGGTCATGGTGGGGTACTGGAGCCTATCCCAGCATAAATTGGGCGCAAGGCAGGGAGAGTTCTGGAATGGGATGCCAGTCCAAACCAGGGCTGACATACACACACACCTTTGGACAAATGTTTTGGGGGGTTTTTGAGTCCCCAATTCATCTAACCAGCATGTGTTTGGACTGTGGGAGGACGGGGAGAACATGCAAATCAGCTGAACAAATGAATCAAATGTATTTTACCTTTAGGGCAAACAATTTGTAAGTTACAGCTTGGATGAACAGCATGCAACAACTGCTTTGAAATGAAAATCCCACAACCCTACCTGTAGCAGGGCAGCGATGGTGCCACAAGAGTGCCACAGCATGGGTGCCAGGTCTGGCACAGACTCCCGCTTCTTGCTGAGCTCCAGTAAGGCATTCTCCCTAGTCTCTGGGCTGGACAACTCATTGATCCACTGGTAAATCTTCTCCCTGTCCACCTGGGCCAGGGCTGTGGTTACAGCCTACAAAAGGTAGAAGAAGAATAATAATAAGGCAATATTTTCATCCAAGAAACAGTGGGATGGGCACTGGTGATTTAGTCGGATCTAGAACTATTCACCAGTGTGCATCAGGTCATACTCTATACATCAACCACGTTAGCTAGCTAGCACACCGCCTGAGCAGAACATGTGGCTAGTACTCACTGCTCCTGTAGCCAGCATTCTCTGTAGCGCCTGGATATGGTCCCGGGACGTTGTTGTAAACAGCGTTTAAGGAAAGTGGCCAGTTAGCAAAGCAACGTAGTCTCAGAAGAAAACAAGCAGAGTACAATACTGACGGCTAACGTCGAAAGCTAACGACAGCTAGCCGCTAATACGACGAACTCCCGTCTCACAACGAGAAACAAGACGCGGTCACATAAACACTGCTAGCTAGCGTTACTTGCACTACAAAACTAAGAATATGTTACATGCATGTTTTTTATGCGTATACAGATACTATATAGCAATAGATCATTTGCTGCAATTATTTAACTGCGACTTTTTGTTTTAAGGAACCAGCCCAAACAGTCCACCAAAATATCGCGAGAGAAAGGTCGGAGCGCTCTCAGC
This sequence comes from Polymixia japonica, assembly GCA_900302305.1. NCBI lineage: Eukaryota > Metazoa > Chordata > Actinopteri > Polymixiiformes > Polymixiidae > Polymixia > Polymixia japonica. The sequence continues at coordinate 26,170 of OMKK01003668.1, read as the reverse complement.
TATGATGCTGCATTCATATCATGTCGGACGCTCATGTAAATATGAACAACGGCGTGGGGAAACCCGTTCACGTCAGCCTCCTAGTGTAGTTACAAGTAGGATATATGGGAATTGTGTGCAATATCTCCCACTTGGTGGAATGAACTGCGGTAGTGTGCAAACACACGGCTGCAAGCCTATTCACACGAATATAATTAACGCTACTCATGAAAAAATATTAATATACGCTACAGTTTGTTTATAGCTGGTTTTAAAGGAACTTGTTAACAAGCTATAACTAGCAATATTTGTGGTTGAAGCACTACGGAGTGCACTGTGTAACCGTCACCAATAGCCAACAACCTTTTCTCCAGATCAAGTTTATTGCCTTTAGAAACAAGAGAAGAATGACAACACACAGCACTATGTGTGTGTACTACGACACACGAACTCTCCCAAGTCGCAAGCAACGACACATGACACCGGACTCCCCTCCCCTTTCTTCCGACGTGACGTGAACGCGACACCACTTCCGTTGTAAATGTTCACATTCCCGCCATCATCGCGCAGCGCTGCGACGCGTAGTGTGTGTGGGACCAGTCTGTCAACAACACACACACACACACACACACACACACACACACAGCCGCGGAACGCCGGCAAAAAACCTACCCTCTACACCCCACGAAACCTAGGAAAAACGACACCGCGACTTAAAAGTGTGGAGAACAGCGTATACACCCCCGACAGGTAAAAGAGCGTTGAATGCAAAATGAAGTCTTGACTAGTGTTTTCATCACCAAACGGCAGTCAGACATATTAGCCAGTTAGCTAGCTAGCATGCTAATCCGGGCCTTTTCCATCCATTCTGTTAGCTCGCCTCGGCTACCTACTCGTCCTTCTGTTGGTTTTTCGCGCAGCTACGTTGCAAAAGCAAGTCTCTGTACTTTTAAACTCTTAAGTTCAGAGAAGGGATATTCGTGTTGCACTCATTTGATTTCGCCAAGCGTGTAAATACGAGCTAGCTAACGAGCGGTGAATACACATGGAGCCGTGTTGGCTTTGCTATGTAGCTGCTAGCTAACCTGGACACTGTTTATATGTGTAGCTAGCTAACCACTGCGACGCGGTGACCGTTAGCCGGCTAACGGTGCTAGCTTAGTGTTTTAGTCGCGCATCTACATTGTGAAACATCTCATTCAAGTCGGTCCCGATTCGGCGGTCGTAGGTTACGCAGCTACGCGGTGTGAACTAATTATTATACAACAATTATTGACAGTGAGGTTTGAGCTTCTTGATTGGTGTGTCGGCTCGGTTTTGCACGACTTCGAGGTTATTTTGACTCGGGAGGTAGTTTTATTAGTCTGGCAAGCTAACATCGGCTAATTGGGCTCTTATCCGTGTTCACTTCGACACAGCTTAACCTGTGGAGGCGACTGGAGGAAACTTTTTGAAGAGTTTTGCTCTGCTTTCGTTGGTCTAAGTTGCAGGTTTTCTCAATTGCTTGTCCTATAAACTGCAGCCTGTGTTAAATGAGCTGAGCTTCACTCGCCTCCATAAACGACAGCGCATGTTACCGTGGGTTTGAGGCAGGTGCAAGAAACTGTCATTCTGATGCATTTAATGGCACCTGGTGGTGAACATTTTCAAGCGAGGTATTTTCTCCGTATGTATGGGGGTCAATTAATACATGTGTAGTAAATATGATTGAACGTAACTATTTCCCTTGTATTAATGGACATTTATTCAGTGAGTTCTTACTTGTGTGTGTAAGCTATGCAAGGCTTTCCTCGTACTTTATTGACTTTCTAAGCAAGTTTTTAATATATGTGTATGTATGTATTGTCAGGTGTTTAGGATCAATTGGATCCCAAGTCCCTAACTCAAAGTGTGCCAACTGGACAGCAAGCCATGGCAGCCGTAGTGCCCAAACTCTCCAGTGGAGGTGCTGTGAAGATCCGCTTTAACAGCCTAGACTTTGGTACCACCAAGTGGAAAGAGGGAACTTTTGAGATCCTGGAGAAGGACAATAAAATCAGCCTTTGTCTCAGATTCAACTGTGGCGGTACTCCCAAAACCTTCCAGGTATTGTACAGCTACTAAATGTTGCACTGACTAGGCCACTAGTAAGACCTGGTGATCTAATCTATATATAGCTTCAGAGCCAATTCTGAATTCATTTCTGCCTCCACCTTCTGCAAACCAAAATACTGTGAGAAAGACATTTCAGCAGCTAAATCACATTAAACGTGTGATGTTCACATTTCTTTTAGTCTCTTACTTTCTACTCTTGTTAATAATGTGTATCTACTCTAATCTTAACCAGCCAAGACGGCTGGCTGGGCTAGTTGGTCAAGCAGGGTATAGGATGTTGCCTTGTGCTCTACCAGTCCCTTTGCTCTTCCTGTCAAGTTGAATGTTTTTCACAATATTTATATCCATTATACTAAGAAGTGTACTGACAGACATATAATTAAATTAGTTTCTCAATTCTATAGACAAAGCAGTGTTATATGGCTTACTTCATAGAGGCCAAATCTTAAATTTATGTGGACATTTATTTATGGGGATTAGTTCATAATGAGCAACTTTTAGCTCAGTAGAAAATTGATGGTACGGACTATGTAGCTGTAATATATGCATACTAAAGTAACACTAATGGTTTGGAAAGGAAACGCATTCTGATCTTTTTTTTTTTGTTTTGTTTTTTTGCCCCCTTTGGTCTCAGTTATACCAGAATGTGAAGCACACTTCCCAGGGTCTGAACCGAATCATGCTGACTCTCAAGGACGCCAGCGTCATCACCTTGGATAGGGTGCCCACCCCTTTGGTTCAGAAGACCAAAGAGTACCTGGACAAGCTGAAGCAGGGGAAGCCAGGTAATTTACATGTTAAAAATGGTGCTTTTGTAAGTGTTTAAGTGGAAATTAATGAATGTGAATTTTAGGAATTAACATGTTTCCCCGAGGTTGACAGAAGTTACAGCAATATTAGTTGATCATTACAATACAGTGATACTTGAAACAGGCATTGGTCTCTATTGTACCTTAAGATCAGTTAGTCAAACCAATGGCGCCAGATATTTGATTTGACTTTCTAATTGAGTTTGGAGCGTCATTCCTGTTTTGCTTTGGGAGAGGCATTCAAAAACCTTGACCCAACTATCGGCTATCATAGGAAAAATATTTGGATTCTTAAACTAAGCAGTCCATGTCAGTGAAGGTTTGTTCTGTCTTCTTAGTGTATATCTTTCATGTATTTTAATTTTTTGCAGCTTTAAAAACACCCCACGGAAGTGCTAGCTTCAGTGTGCTTGGGAACCGGTCTGTCAAAAACGAGACCAATCCACCCGGAGAGAGACAGGTAACCAACACCACCAAACTGTACCAGTTGGGCAAAGCATGTGCTTATTTTCTACTGGAGTACTCAGATTTGCAATGTCTTCCAGGTAACACCGAGGCGGCAGAGCATGGAGGGTAGGGATGAGACAACACCACGGAAGCCCCTGGGCAGCCCCAGCAGGGCAGCCTCCACCCCCTCCCGCAGCGGACTCTCTGAGAACAGGTAGGCAGGCATATACGAAGGCTGAATAATATAGAAAGGAAATTCAATGGATTTACTCAATTTGAACATAATGCATTTTCTTACAATGCAAGCTGATTTGCATGTCAGGGATGCTGCATAGTATGAAATGGAATACCTTGTTTTGGGATAACTCTTATTTCATCCTCTGATGACAGGTACACCGGGCTCAGTATGTGAAATGCGCCAGGCCCTATAGTCACCTCCACTAATGCTGACACAGTGTTCCCTAGCAGAAGACTGTAGCTTATCTCTTAAAGAAACACCTTGATATTTTGAGTTTTAGGAGGCCATTTTCTTTCCTCCTATGTATGTCAGGATATCTGAAATCACACCAACACGTCCACTAAATGTAGAAACGTGCTTTCTCTCACACGTCTGCAGAAAAAAAAATCTTTTAATTAAAATTTTAAAACTTTACATTTTTAATTAACATTCAAAAAAACTTAAATTTAAAATGTCACTGTTACCTTTTTGAGTCTTTAGTTCACAACAGCTGTTTATGGTCCAACACTTTCACAGCAATCATCAGTCCAGCCTTGTTGTTGTCAACAGTTCCATCTCTCCCTCAGAAATGGTGCTTTTCCCCCCCCTTTTTCAGGAGTGAGAAGAGAAAGAGACTCCTGAACTCTGACAGTGATCTGACTGAGGACTACCCCAAGGAAAATGACTCGTCAAGGTAAAACTACTGCACCTGTCTGCCCAGATCTAGTGGCGACGTACACATACGGTGACTCAGTGGGCTATGTGTTTTCTTCCTGAAATTTGACCGATGTGTATTGAGGTCAAAAAAGGCTTTTGGTAGATGCACTTTTTTGAATTATGTGGTGGTAGGACAAGAATAAAGAATACCTAAAACAGGCTGCTTAGGTAATCGGTGTGCATTTAATTGTTGATAGTAGGACATTTATTTATTTTTTAATGGTAGACCAGTGTGCTGACTGTGTTGTTAAAGTAATTTCAAAACATCCGTTTGAGCAGTTAATGTACATGAGTCACGTCAATTCAAACACAAATATATATATATATTTTTTTTTATATATTTTTTTTT
>OMKK01003668.1:10128-21538 GCA_900302305.1 Polymixia japonica | reverse complement strand
TTTTTTCAAAGTAACAACAAGGCCACCTCGGACCCATCCAGAAAGTTCCTGATGAGCTGCAAGGACAAGCTGAAGCAGGCGGAGGAGAACCGCAACTCAGGTAGGTTCTTGACTCACCAACCCACCTCACTCTTAGCTCTAACTCCAGTCAACAGAGCTGACACCCTGGAACTACTGGCTGTTGATCAATGAACGCATTCACATGAATACCAATAATCCATGGCCGTTTGGGATTCTCAAGTTTTCCATTTAGATTTTGCTCATGTGAACATCATGTCAGACGCTGGACTATGGATTATTGTTGACTCATGAAAATCAAAGTCATTTGCCATCATGGTGCAAAGGCCGTCACTGAAGTATTTTCGTAGCATAATAAAGACGCTCTTTCTTTTGTTTTAATTCATTTAAATATAAACTCCACATTGGGATTTGTTTCTGTCAAATATATGGATGAATAAATGGACTACAATAGAAGATCTCAATACCACTGTATTCAAGCCTGTGATTGCAGTGTACAAGTCCCTCTTCTTAACTACTGTGTTTTACCATCAGCTCCCCTGGGTTCAGCTCCCCTCCAGCCAACCTCATTCTACGGCAGCAGATCTGTGACTAAAGACTACAGCCAGAGCCACTCTTTCCTGGACAGGTCAGGCTCCTACGTTCTTTCACCGTCTAACTGAAACTGACAAGCCTGCAGGGTTAAAAGGGATTGGGAAATAAAGTCACTTGTTAATCACAGCAAGCCACAAGTGGGATCAGGTTCTGCTGCCTGGTTTGATGTAGTTGGGGTTATTTTTACCATTTAAATAAAAAGTAATACATTTAAAAAAAACAGAAGACCCCAGAATTATAATATATTTTTTATTTTTTTTAACTTCATTAACGTTCCCTCATCTGCGTGTCCTCACTTTGACCACGGCTCTGCCTCCCCTGTCCTCAGGCCATCCAGCACGACCCAGACCCCCTCGGCCAAGAGGAGCCTCATGCTGCCCAACCACTCCACCCCCTTCAAGAAGGTTCGCCCCTCTGTGGATTACGGTGGTTGGAACAAGCAAAGGCCGTCCACCCTGGCTCAGCCCCAGCCCCCGCTGCAAGGGTAAGAACACGCCACTGGGTTCCCAACTGAAACGGAGCATGTGCAAATCCCCAGCAAATTAGCGCACATCAGAAGTACCAGAGCGGGATTGGATTGCGTCTATTTTGGACTTTGTTAAACCAACTGACACAATCATTCAAAGTTACCGTGTGATCAGGTTGTCCTGTCACTGTGTCTCCGACCAACTCTAACGGCACCGAGCTGCTGTGGAAAATGCTTATTGAACCAGGCAGGGCAGTTAAAAACAAATACTACACGGACTGCCTTGACGAATGCCTCTTGAAACGGAAGAATTAAAAGAAATATCAGTTATAAAAAGCAGAAGGACGGACTCATAAAGAGCTAACGCTCGTGTCAGAGATTTGACCTGACCGCTGTGAGTGACACACTTTTCTGTACAACTGCCGTTGTGTGACACGATGCTGCCCTCTGTCTAATTCTTCCAACTCATCTGTTGTAGATTCTCCAACCTTGGAAACACATGCTACATGAATGCCATCCTGCAGTCTCTCTTCAGCCTCCCCTCCTTCTCCAACGACATGCTGAGACAAAGCATCCCCTGGAAGAAGGTTCCCATCAACGCATTGCTCAGGTACTGCGCTCGGCGGGATACGGTGGCAGATTTTCAACTAGCAGAGTGACTTGTGTCATTCAAGTTTTAAGATGTCACGAATTGAATTGTTGTGTTGAATTATTATATTTTAAGACTTTAAAAAAAAAACATAAAAATTACATAAATTTGTAATAAAGTTGAAGTATTAATTGACCAATACAGTTAATGAATTATTGTTAGTCTTTCTATCTCCTGTTTGGTGGACTACATTACCCACATCCCACCAGGATTGTGATCTTGAATTCCATTCTAACTGGCATCAAAATCTTCCAAAGGCTTCAATACAACTTGCTAAAACCTCATGAAAATCCTGTCTATTTCTCCACTCCCTGTAGACGTTTTGCCCACCTCATGATCAAGAAGGACGTGGGCTGTCCAGAAACTAAGAAGGACCTCCTGAGGAAGGTGAAGAGCGCCATCTCTTCCACGGCGGAGCGTTTCTCTGGATATATGCAGAATGTAAGAACTCATGCGTACCAGGGTAGTTTAGATGGTGTACCGGTACTTGAATAAAACTAGTAAAGGTACTAAAAATACTTGTTTATGCACCCAAAGGTTAAGTTATGCCATGTGTTTATAAAAAATACAAAAACATCATGTTGTAGATGACTTTGGATAATCATATTGTCAGTTTTGGTGGTGGTTTTGCTGCTAGCATGGAGGACCAAAAGTGAGCAATGCTCAAAGCTGAAAGTCCACTGATCCCCATTTGATGCATGTTTGTTCTGTCCGTGTTCACCTGTCTCTCTCTCCCCACCCCCCAGGACGCCCACGAGTTCCTGAGCCAGTGTCTGGACCAGCTGAAGGAGGACGTGGAGAAGATGAACAAGAGCTGGAAGAACGAAGCGGCGGCGACGGCCTCCTCGACAACGTCCTCCTCCACATGGGAGGACAGCCAGCAGGGGGCGGCGACGTCGCCTGCGGCCAAGACAGAGCCCGGCGAGGAGGCCGACACCTCCCGCATCTACACGTGCCCCGTGGTCGTCAACATGGAGTTCGAGGTGCAGCACACCATCACCTGCAAAGGGTGAGGCCTGTCCCTCCTTATGGTATGGTCATAGTTCAAGGTCTACTCAGCAGCGGAGATCCTGTATGTATAGTATCAGCCGAAATACAAACAAGTACTCTGTTGGTGTTAAGAATTAGTACTTTTATCATTATTAAGTATCCAAAAAAGAACAGGTTTAAAACTACAACCTGCGCTAGAACCATAAAGTGCCAAACCAAATAAACACCCAGTTACTTCTGCTACAAAACCCTAGAAAGGCTGCAGTGAAAAAGTAGGGTTAAATGAAGGATTCTGTGCCGACTAGAATGTAGATCGACTACAGTGAGAATGTCTTGTGTTGCAGCTGTGGGGAGGTGGTCACCAAGCGGGAGCAGTTCAACGACCTGTCCATCGACCTGCCGCGCAGAAAGAAAACCCTCCCACTCCGCTCCATCCAGGATTCTCTGGACCTCTTCTTCAGGGTGAGGCTTCTGCTACTAACATGACTAATGTTCATAATGGAAATTGTCTCTTTTACTGCCTTTTCCTGCTGATTGTATGTTCCTCGCCGCGTCCCTGCATATGATGCCTGACCATAAAACCTGAGTGTCTGTTACTTTGTCCTCTTGAAGATGGAGGAGATTGAATACTCGTGTGAAAAGTGCAATGGAAAAGCAGCAACGGTGACGCACAAATTCAGCAAACTACCCAGGTAATCACACACACACACACACACAGACAGACAGACAGAGAAATGGTTAATTGCTGAGGTGGAGACTCTACTTAAAACCCAGTATATATTTAGATGCGACTCCAATCACATTGCTGCCATCCAGGGATAATCCATTGTTGATCATAGTGTATTTACATCAATACCCTGTAATGATGTGTACTACTAAGAGTTACTGACGGTCTGAATAAGTTTAGTATCACCAACAAGATTTAGAATATTGTGTATTTGTGATGGGGATATGAATCTACATATACAGTTTATCCATAATATCTAACTGAGGTCACATGTCAGCCAGACTGACTTCTGGGTAAATGTTGTATTTTCACTGTAAAGGACCAGCTGCCCAACAACACTTGATATATTTGTAGCGCTCAGAGCGCCAAGCAGTAAAAGTTGATATTTTGGCTTTCAGCAAAGAACACCGCGCTTCAATCAAACCTTCATCGGTCTCGTAGCAACCAGAGCCACGACCAGCTCTCCCCGTAGGCACATGTTTAAAGCTAGCTAGCGGCAGGTTCCTGATGCACACCGAGGCTAATTCCTTGTCTGCTTCTCATGGCTTTGTTCCACACAGAGTGCTCATCCTCCACCTGAAGCGCTATAGCTTTAATGCCCAGCTGTCTCTGAACAGCAAGCTGGGCCAGCAGGTGCTGATTCCCCGCTACCTGACCCTGTTGTCCCACTGCACAGAAGCCACACGACCCCCCCTCAACTTGGGATGGAGTGCACAGGCCAACATGTAAGAAGGAACCCTCTTTGTGGCATGGGAGTATAGCTGAGTACATTGAAAATAAATAGGATACATTGTCTTCAGCATTGTTTGAGACAAAAAAAAAGAAGCTGTTATGCTTTTCGGTTGCACAAGCATTTAGCTAATATTATAGAGTTAATGTCTAACAGCAAATACCATGGCTTCTAAACTTCCTTCTCCTGGTCTCAAAGGTCCAGAACACTGAAGACGTCCCAGTCTGTCAACTCCTCCTCAGCACCTCTCAGGTAAATCCAGCTGACTGCAGAAGACTTTAAAGTATAGGGATAGAGTAATAGAGGGGTGATAAGCTGGCCCAGAGGTACAGACCTATCAAGGTTACTGGGTTAAACGTGGGCACAGTCATGAACATGTACTCCAGGTACTATAAGATAGTACTACGTTTACAACACACCGCATTTACGCGATTTCACTACATTTACACCTTCACCGTCGTGCCCTAGCAAGGCACCTAAAGCAAAGCAAGTGCTAAAAAGATTGTTTTCCATCTACCATTTAACTTGTGAAAAAAATTTCAGACAGTTAAATTCCAGGGTTGTATCTTTACTGGCTGTCTTTATGACTGTGTTTAGGAGGACTGGTGGGAAGGCGGCCATATCCAGCTGCAGCGCCATCCTCCTGGACTCAGACAGCGAGGAGGAGCTGACCAGGAAGTATACCGTGGGGGGCCGCAAGCGACGCCTCAGCGAGTGTCTCCCTGACGACGACGACCGGCCAGAGGAGGTGAGCACCGGATTGTAGACCTTGATATTTATCCTTGAACCGAACTGGAGCAGATTGCGTTTGCTACATTTCTCACTTACCTGCACTGTTTTTGGATTGGGTTCCAGTTCAGACATATTGTTGAAAAATACAGATATTGGCAGTTTATAATCAAATTATTAGGATAGAAATGGAGCAGTTCGAGGAGCAACTTGCGACCTGGATTTCAAGCCTTTCCTGTGTATTTTGGTTACGTAACCACAACGCTGCCATTTAGCCCTAAGGCGTATGTTGGCGGAGGGGGCTCAAAAATGCACGCATACGTGCCGACGTTGTAGTTAAAATAATTTTAACATTTTTCACCTCCTGTTTTGACACTTTTGTGTTTGTGTGTTCAGCGGGGGGCAGCCATGGAGCCAGCAGACTTCAACGGTATAAATGACGACGAGATGCTGGCAGCCGTTCTGGAAATGAGTCGTCAAGAGGCTGGGCTCTCGGCTCCACCCCCCATGGACGACGAACCAACCAGCAGCCCCGACACAGGCTTCGGTGATGCCGACGCCCACAGTCTGGCCTTTCACACAGATCTGCTGGAAGCAGACAGCAAACAACCTGCAGGTATTTGAACAGCACATAGAGGACCGATGTAGTCAAAAGAAGGAATTCTACATGGCTCATTGTAAATGCTTGATTTTTATCAAACTAGATGCGTTTAGAGACAGTAAGCATGTAGTGAGGTAATGAAACACAACTGTATGCAGCCTGCATAATTTCAGTTCTTATGAATAGTGAGCTGACTTGTGTTTGTTTGTGATCTAGACGTGCTGGACTCCCTGGACCTGACCATGGATGAGAATAAAGAGAACCAGACCCCAGACTGCGTGCAGCAGCAGGGTGAGCTGGACTGGGTCCAGCAGTACAGTCTGGACCAGGAGAGAGAGGAGCAGGAGCTGCAACAAGCCTTGGCCCAGAGTCTCCAGGAGCATGTAAGATCCAGGGTTCAACAAACAATCCTTAAAGTCCTTGAATTTAATTTAACAACGTCTGCATGAACCCTGAAGACCCAACTCAACATCCTGCCTGCCAACACTCATGTCACTGTAAATGTGAAACTGTGACTGAGCAAATTGGTCCATGTGACATATCAACAGATATTTAACAATATCTAACATTTACAAGTAAGCAGGAACTGGTTTAGTATATTGCTCAAAGACACTTAGGCAGACCACATGACCGTTGCTGGATGGAACCTGAGAACTGGTTATGTGTACTACAAGATATAGTGTAACATTTAGTCTTTTGAAAGTGATTTTGCCATTGGGAGTAAACAGCATGTCGAGCTTCCCAATAGAGCAGCAGCTTTCAGACCTTTACAGATTCAATACATCAGACCCGAATGAGCTAATATGTTGTCCCGCACCTCACACAGGAGGCCCAAGAGATGAGGGAGGACGACGACCTGAAGAGAGCCACAGAGCTCAGTCTGCAAGGTATACAATACACTTCCTGTATATTGTTGACATGTTGGACTGCAGTCCTTGACATGTATGCAGTATAACTTATTCTGCTGCAACGATGACACTGAAAAGATACTGGTAAAATATTATAACATGCAAACATGAACACACAAGTATTGATCATGGAAAAGTCATATTTGCAGAAATATATAGAAAGCCCAGTAGACAATGAGAGATGTACTCCAGTAGCTGGGTGTTGACATGGCGTCTTGACTCTCCTCCACCAGAGTTCAACAACTCTCTCCCAGAGCTGCTGTGTTCAGACGAGGACTCGGGCAACGAGGACGTGCTGGACATGGAGTACAGCGAAGCCGAGGCCGAGGACCTCAAGAGGAACGCTGAGGTACTCCACATTCTACGCCATGAAAACTTCCTGTTTTAAACCAGTAGTTCATAGCTGTGTGCTGTTGAGGCCCACTATATGAAGGTTTCCATTCCAACCTAACACTACACTAACTGATTTCATTAGTTAACACCTCTCCGGTTAAGGTGTGCTGATTAGTGACATCGGCTGGTGTAGTGTTTGGTTGAAATGAGAACCAGCATGCACTGGGGCACATGGTTGGGAACCACAGTTTTTAACAAGCAAAATGGCCAAAAGTCAGATTATTGTTGGAGTCAGTCTTTTATTTTAATCCGCAGTGTAGATTGAAATGTCACAGTTGTTTACTTTATGCATACTAGTCTTCTACTTACTTAGAGGAGCACCCATTGATATTTGAGTAGGATGTAACCTGCTTCTGCATTAACAAAACCTTATAAATATATCATGACTGCGTGACATGCCGTAGTTGTTTTGGGAAAGGCACCGTCAAGGAATGCATTACGCTGTTGGTGATATATGAAGATACCCAGGGTTGCAGTAAGAGGCAGGCTATTATTTGACAGTAGGCATTTATTGTCAGTTCTACTACAACCTGTGGGTACATCAACTGCAAGATTCTTCTCCTGGAAGACCAATCTAATCATCTCTGTTGTCCACAGAGTGGAGACCTAGCCAACTCCTTCAGACTCATTAGCGTGGTCAGTCACATTGGAAGCAGCTCCTCTTCTGGTGAGTGTGTGAGACAGCGTGTGTGTGTGTCTGTACACGCCCATCCTAGTATTGATTAATTCTCATGCCACAGCGACACAAATTACTTCACATTACTTGTTTAATAGTTATCCATCAGCCACAGGAAAGCAAGTCTAAAAGGTCTGTGAGAGGTCTGAAGTCTATAAATGATCTTCATCTTTCCACCCCAGGTCATTACATTAGTGATGTGTACGACATGAAGAAGCAGTCGTGGTTGACCTACAACGACCTGGACGTGTCGCGCACACAGGAAGCTGCCGTCCAGCGAGACCGGGACCGCAGCGGATACATCTTCTTCTACATGCACAAGTGAGTTGGCAGGATGAGAGGAAGGGGCACTTCTAAACCAGGAAGTTCAGGGGTGGCTTGGCTCAACGGAACATGCGTAGCCATACCGGTAGTGTGGGGTAGCTTTGGTTTGCCCGTCCCATGATCAGGTCCAGCAGGTGTCGCACTTCAAGAATGAAATTTATATTCAGGGCCGATACCAGGTTAAAACAGGGCATCAGTATCTGAGAATTTCCTCAATACCACAAACCGATACAGAGAGAAATGTCAGAAATCAAACCAAAACAGCTTGTTTTGGGGGTTTTTTTCCTCCTGCATTTTTGACACAGAAAGATGTTAGTTCTCTCTAATGGAGAAAAATAGATTATATCTTGATCATTTTTGTCCAATGTCAAACTAATGGTCTGTAAGTCTGTACTGTTCAGTAACAGTAATGGATCGGATCGGTACTCTGTATCGGTTGATATTTAAAGTTTAGGACTTGGCAGTGAAGAAGTTGTATCGGTGCGTCCCCATTTATATTATAAGACCAATATACAATCAATATCTGTATTTATCCATATACATGGATAAATAGACATTGACTCCCCCCCCTTGTCTTTGTGTCTCCAGGGATGTGTTTGAGGAGCTGTCTGAGCTGGAGAGGACTGGGACCGGCAGCACTGAGCCAGGAAGGAGCGTCCTGCAACCCCTCTGAGCGCTCCACCATGTCTTAGACATACACACTCGCATACACACACACACACGCAGACAAACACACACACACTGGTAGACAGAGCTCTCCTATGTGAACGGATGGGTCTGGCGTTGGGGTGAATGAACTCGAGTACTACTGATTGCCGTCCATTCTGGTCATCTTCAGGCACTTCCCTTCCTCAACAGATCAATAGAAGCCGAGTTAAATTAGTCCCTGTAGAAGCCACCGTGGACACGAGACCGCCGAGACTCTTGCTAAATCAGAAATGCAGTTCAAAAAGTTGTACAAATTTGTTCTTTGGTCAAATTTTGCCTCCATGTTTTGGGGCTGGGTCTTGTTTTTGCTATGATTTTACTGAACAACTCTTTTGTAAAATAGTTTTTTGTCACTTCTCTATGAACTTGCCATTCATTCAGAGCTTCACTTCATAGCAACTATTAGGCACCAGATGGTGCTGGTGCTCTTTGGATTGTATGGTTTAGATCTTCATTTCCCATATAAAGCAAACATAAATAAAGATATATTCTATGTTGGGAGTATAAGCTAATTTAGAGCTAGACGGTTGTGTGTTCAGCAGGTACATATGGTGCAATATTTATGTTCTGGCACAATTCTGATCAGCTCTTCCTGTCCTGCAGTATGAGTGGGGAGATTTTCCCGGTTGATTTCTATGCTTTACTCATGAATTATGTGTGTGGCTGTCTTATCCATGTTTTCTAAATCTAAACATTTAACAAGCTCAATATTGATAACAACATACCTTGTCTCTTACGAGCTCTCTCCTGGGGGGGGGTTCCTCCTAGTGCCTCCCAGTAACAAAAACCTTTTTTTTTATAAATATGTATACAGAGCTTTACTCTGAAAGCTGCACAACCACTTTGTTTAGAATGTGTTTGTCAAACCTCACAAAAAGCTATTTTCAATGTGTAAGTCAAGATAGGTTTTGCTCTTCAAAAGGCCAACAAAGTTTTCTATTTATTTCAACATAGGGTTTTAAGTTATTGTGGCTGACCAATATAGCGCAATGTTCCCTCTTAAATCTATGGCCAGTTTACATAACACTTAAGTTCCACTGATGGATGTGTTCAGATGGCTCTAGTCAGGTCCTCTGCTTGACTGCAGAGAAGCACATAGGGGTAGGGCTGGGTATTAAAAACTTTAATTCCTGTAATGGCTCCTGTATTTCAAATTCAATATTGGCTCTACATAAAAAACCTGTTTTGATACCTTTATTAAATGAGCACATTTCACTCGCCAATACATTCATATTTATACAAGCTTTCTGATTAATAGAATTAGACCACACCCAGCTGATTTCCTCATACTGTCAAGCCAGAAGAAAATTTGAGTTCTCATTATAATCCAATATTTTGAGGCTTTTCTAAATCATACGCTATACCAATAAAAATCAACAAAGATAGGTATTGCTTTGCTTTTTGATACCCAGACCTGCAAGGGTGGGGCTTCAGGAAAGGTGCACTACTTTCAGCTGATTGTATTAGAAATAATTTGGAGCACCATGATCGACATATAGCCAGTTGTGACATTCAGGAAATTGGTCTGTTTGTTTACATAATTGTTGATTTTACAATTCTGAAACATTGCACCTTCCTGAACGTGCCCTTGGATGCAGTGTGAAGTAGGCAAAATGTATTTGTGAAGCAAGAGTGGACAGCTTTTTTCTATCTGTTCATACAGTATTTGACTCTTCCTAAAGCAGATTTTAATAAAAGGTTAAAGTGAAAAAGTGCTCAGAGATTTAATTTAATGCCTAAAACACTTGAACATCACATAAGTATTCACAAGCAGTGTCTCAGAGGGATAAAAAAAAAAAAAAAGTAAACTGTACAAGTAAAATTTGAAAATAGCATTTGGTGTCCTTCTGTTTGTCTATGGTTCATGAGAAGACACTTGAAGTCATCCATGTGATTACGGTATATAGTGTGTTGTCAAAAATCATCCCCAGTGCAACGTTCAAATCTCATCAAATTGGTGGTTAGCTGACGGTCACCTATCTTGACTGCATCTCTTTGTCAGTGGCTCCAGGTGTCGGCCCGTGAGTCTGTTGTACTCATTTAGAATGTAGCTTTCCCTCTGAAGCATCTGGAAGCAGATTAAAAAATATTTTGCCGTTGTTACATTTCACAGATTTACTAAAGATCAAACCTAAGTTAAGGACACTTAACTTCCATGGGAGTTTCCTCCAGTTGGTCAGGGCCTTGCCAATTTAGGAGGGTTTGCATAAATAACCTCTTTCTCACAGTGATTTCCATACATACCTCTGTCCATTCCTCCTCGGTCTCATGCCTGTACCCCAGCAGGTGACAGATGCCATGAGCGGTGACAACCTGAGGCAGGAGACGAAGAGAACAGTTAGTCAAGGTTAGCTGTTGCCAGTCACATGGTTGAGGGTATGCAGGGACAGGTTACCACTATTTTGTATAGGATTGTGGAAGTCACAGTTGAAGAGGCAGCACTTATGAAAGATAGCAAATGTGTTGATCTTGAAAAAGTTTAAATAGATCATAAAAAAATAACATTGAATGTTCTGTGTGTTGTGCTGTACTCACAGTGAGAATTCCATGCAGATCCAGTGATTCCTCCTGGCACTGTCTCATCAGGAACTCAACCCCCAAGAAAATGTCACCAAGGTTCAGTTCATCTCTGTGAAGGGGGCAAGGCAGCTTACCAGGCCTCAGATCCTGAAAGAAACCAATTTGTTTAATTAAATTCAGATCTGAAAATTCTGTTTAATAACTTCTGCAGAACTCATCTCTATAGTCTTGGCTGTCATGCTTGCATCTGGAGATTCAGGAGATATAAGTGAATGTAAACAATTATTTCCCAAAGACAATGTTAGAAACTGAAAACACTACAACAAAAAGGGTGTCATATGAGTAGAAAGTCAAAAAATCAGTGGGTCCAAAAAAAA
>OMKK01003639.1:16728-31269 GCA_900302305.1 Polymixia japonica | reverse complement strand
CGGCTGCTTGGACGGGTAGATAGGCAGTTGTTGGGGCACTGGCGGCTGCTGGTTGGACAGGTAGCTAGGCCACTGTTGCTGTACCGGCCGCTGCTGCTGGGACGGGTAGCTGGGCCGCTGCACCGGCCGCTGCTGCTGGGATGGGTAGCTGGGCTGCCTTTGAGGCTCATAACTGGAGCTTGAACCATAACTAGCAAGCGGCTGAGAGCTGCGTGGGTTTTGCTCTACAACTTCAGACCCACTGTAATATGACTGGTAGCTTGAAACTGGCTCTTGAGATTCTTCATGCTTTTCAGCATACACCTTGGGTCCAAAACTGTAAGCTATTAAACAAAAACATTTCAATACTTGATCCACCCAACAATTGATAGTGTTAAGCATTCACATAAGTGAAAAGTAAACTCACTGTTTGCTTGATGTGTTCCAACAACTAGCAGAGACAACAGCACCATTCTAGACAAAATAATTTTCCAGTAGTTAGTTTGGATTCCCCTCAGTTACACTTCAAACATGTTAAAAAATTATTATGTAAAACATTACCTCAAGAGAATACCCATGGCTTCCATCATAGCTGTGGTCAAATAAACTTGTAAGCCGAAGAACCTCAAACCTGTTTGGTTCTACCCAACTAACTATACGTGTCAAACCACGAAACCTTGTTGAATATATTGAACAGTTTCTGATGCTCCCTTAAAACAGTTTTGACATCCAATCACCTTCCCCACCATCTGATTGGTTAATTGGAAACAGGTGGGAAACACAGAATTAGGTGTGGTTAAGTATTGGACATGAGGGTTCCATGCCATGTTTTCAATAAAAATGCTGCCACTTGAAAAGACTAATATGAAATTATGTAAACTTTTATCCAGTTTATAGATTTAAATTATTGTACAACAATGGTTAATCAATAGTATATAATGGTAAATGTATATTTGTGTCTTCCTCTCTATGATGATAAAAAATTATGATAAAATGATCTCTTAGCTAACACTGGGAGTGTCCATTGTAGACAGATAGATAGATTGATTGATTGATTGATGTTTTAATTTCTTTCAAAGCGTAATGATCAATTTAGTTCAATGTTTATTTGGACGAGGACAATCTGAGAGTAAACTCTGATTGTGCCCTGTATACAAGGTCAAGAATGAAAAGAAGAAAATATAAAACAATCCTCAAAGTTATTAAGCTAAGCTATTGAATACCTCTTGTTGTTCATTATGGCTGCGCAGTGCTGCATCTGAGTTTTTATTTGACAGTATTCTTGCTAAAATATATACCTCTAATTTAAATACATCTGCTCTACATGCTGCTGTGCTCAGTAGGTTTTATTCAGTTTTTCACTCTCACCTGAGGCCATTTTGTACACACGGTTAGCGTAAGCAATTAGAATAAAGGCTTTCTAAATACACTTTAAATCTGACAGAAACTGCAATCTGTTTCTGATGTGATGAGGTCAATGACTGTGTGAAAAAGGTCTTCCAACTGCTTTATGCCAGTAGTCTCATTCATTTTATGATTGTCTCGTTTGAGACATTTGAATAGTTGTCAATGCTTGAATGGTACCTATGTGTCAGCAGCCTCACATGTAGTAAAGTGACAATAAGTTTAGGTTCTGCTACTTCTAGAATGGTCCAGACGCTGTGATTGTGTCAGAAACAACTGATTAAATAGTTGACAGACACAGTATCCTTAAGAAAACGTGTATACTGATGAAAATGTGCGTTTTATTGAAGTTTGCTGCTGATGATACAGCAGCTCCTCCTGTCCTATCTTCATACAACAAGACTCGGTCAAAACCTAGTAGCATGTCTGGTCAATGTTGGGGGTATCGACACTGCAGCTACTACGTCTCGTTTTGAAGATCAATAGGATTGATACCAACACAAAGAAAATGTATCAGTCTCTCTCCCTTTCTCACAACTTTATTTAATCAACGAGTAGAGAAACTGTCTGTAAAATCCGTGCCGGTGTCGTCATCTTCACTACAAGAGCGTGAACGCGCTTCTTGGTGCACGCGCACTCTGCTTCTCTGCTGCTGCCGTGCGCGCGCACTGTCGAACACACGCGCGGCGCGCTCATTAGTATTATTATTATTATTATTATATTACTTGGTATCGGATCGAAACCTAAATGTGTGGTGTCGTCCACCCCTAGATGCGAGGAAGTCAAAAGGCCAAACGCCTTGTCGCTAGAGGGCAGATGTCTTCATGACATAAGGATCACGTCCAACCCATGTTGTGATTTTCTCTCACCTTTCTCTCATAATATCGTCTGAACTAACACAGTGCGGCCTTTCCTCCATCTCGTCCCTTCTGCTTTTCACTTCCTGTCCTCCTACATCTGAATTTCGCGCGTCACCGCGTTTCTGGTCCAGCTGGTCAAAGACGGTGTTTATATTTACGTGAATAATATGTTGGAATACATTCCTAATAAAATACTTTGCTGTTTTTATCACTGCTACAGTACCACTAGTACGCAGCAGCCTCTCCTTTTCGTTCAGATGATTTTTTCCTGCCATTATTTATCTAGGGAAAGCGGACCAAGTATGTCATCAACATCCTGCTTTATATTTTCAGTTACACCCACCTCCCAGATCTGGACGCACAGAGGTCATTTTATGTTGGGAACTCTGAACAGTCTAGAAGCAATCCGGCACATCAAAATGATTACAGCTGATATGCGCCATCAAATCACATTTTGATATATTTCATGTCTATATAGTGTGTAAACTGTGGGAGGAGTAGCGACTTGAGGTGGAAGAAAGTGTGATAATTGCTTGGCAAGCACACTAATCAGGAGACAGAAGGGTTTGGGTTATGTTTCAGCACTTTAATTAATTACTCAGAGAGGCACAAATAAAATTTACAGGACTACCCTCCTCTACATGTGCGCCCACAAGTGACATCCTATTGCAGTCTGTGAGGCCTGCCTGCCGAGCAGCAGCAGAAAACACACACACCTTCACGTTCTAATGCTATGCACAGTGACACACACCAGACAGACAGACAGACAGACAGACACACACACACACATATTTCTGCTGGTTCTCTCACAGAGCAGAGGCTTGTCCATTCATTGATCCATATAAAACATTGGTTCTGGATGTAGAGAAAAGATAAAGTGACTGTACGTAAGTTTTTATCTTAAACCAAGCCTCAGTGACACCTTGAGGTAGATATTCTCCTGTCACTTCAAAAAACACACATTACTGATAATCCTATTTACCTCCAGAGACTTTATTTTAAACATTTTGCATCTTTTGTCCAAGGTTTTATGTAATTTATTTATGCACTGCTACTGTTATTCCAGTACCAGTAGCTGAGATTAAAATTTAAAAACATATTTATTAATAACAACTTCAATGGTTTGAATTGTCAACTTCTTAAAACTAGACACAAATTCAACGTTTTCTTACACAGACTCAAAGATTTTATCTTTGGTGGCTAAAATACAAAAAAACAACAACAAACAAAACAAAACAAACTCCACTGAAAAGTATTCAATGAACTTAATATAGGACAGTGAGTGACAGTCATATAACCCATGAATTTGTACCCTGGTTCCTAATGTCAACATTCTTAACGTGGAGGAGCTATTCAATAACCAGTGGCCTTCAGTCCTAAGTCCTGTACATGGTGTTTCCGATAAATTAGGTCTGCAAGAAGTTGACTATGTCTGCCCCCACCCTCATTAAAATCACTAGACTCCCTGTCTAGATAACACTGGAAGTAACACAAGATCGATTAGAATGTAACATTAAGACAAACACCACACAGACCATGACGACAGTTACAGACGTACGTCAGGAACAGCGTAAAACACGAGAAACAGAGACGTAACTCTAGAACAGACATTCTCTTTTCCAACAAAAGATTGTAGTAAAATACAACGTTCCCATTTAGCAAAATACTGCACAGCTAGGAAAAGGTTTGAAAAGAAACTGTGGAGGTACACATGACCGGGTCCAATGGTTATTCCGTCCTTACTTTGACCCAAAAGTGTCTTTTTGGTGGCAGCATTTAGCCCATGTAAGGCATGGGGTTTAAAATGCCCTAAAGGTCAAACCGTTTTCCTTCATTATTTATATGCAGACGTTTGTTTTTTTTTTAACAATTTTGAAATAAATATGAATCACACATAGCAGAACAAAGTAGCCTTTTAGAGTGGTGGGGTATTTCCATCATACAATTATGGACCAGTTTGTGTTTTTTCATTTGTCTCTTAAGGTTCCTAATGATGAACTGTACTAAGTGTGGCCAAGTGGCACACACACTAATTATACTTCCACAGTTCCTGTTTGTAGTCTCTTTTGGCACATTTCCTCCTACACATGCTCATAACAATTCACCTACTCAGTCTGGGACTAGAAACTTAAAGGTTATCATTTTGTGTGTGATAACATAACCAAAAACACAAAACAAAAGAACAAACAAACATGAATACTTAACCTCTTGCTGTCTGCGTTCTCTCTCCTATGATCCCTATGTCAAAACCTCTTTTGTAATGACCTTGTGAGCTCCGAGACAGAGCCCACTCATGTATCACTGTGGTGCCCCACTTGTTTAAGGTTGTAGTGGTCATGGACAAGTTGAATGTATATAGTATCGCTGTAGTATGTTGAAGGTAAAACAAAGCGAAGGAGTCCCCGTTGAACAGACCGAGCGCTGAAAGGTAGCTAGTGCAAAGACAACAGTGATGTAACTAAGCCAACATCAGAGGAATTCATGTCCTAATGCCATCATTCTAGTTAATTACACTCATCGTCAAGTGTCAATTTCCCCTCAGGTTTTCTTTGAAGGTAATACATCAAATGCCAACAAAATGTTGGCAATTTATGAATCATCTTTCCAAGCTGTCAAACAGCCCTCAAATTTAAAAAAGCTATGCTTATTCCCAATCTTGCTTAATACAAATTCCTATTATCACTACTTCATAAACCATAAATATGTTGATGCATAGTTATAACATACTGTACAGTTCACAAAGGGCTATATGCTAGAGTATACACTATGGCTATTTTCCCTAACGCAACATTAGCTCCTCAAGGGTGAGGGACAATGACCGATGATTGAGTCTCATTATCCCAGAAGTCATATGAAAGGCCCCCACCGACGTTAGATAAGGTGATCACCTCTCTCTGTGTCTCAGGGGCTTGTGATATGTCTTTGAACACATAACATGGACAGCATCTTTTGCACATTCAAAATCCTCTTGACCTATCCCTCGCCAAATTTTCCCCAAGCTTACCTACCCGTGCAAATGCATTTGGTGCAAGTTCATACTAACAGTCAGCCGTTCCTCTAGGGGTCATCCTGCACTCGACAATGACAAACAACTAATATACAACGTTACGCGTGCTGCTTCAACAAATACCTCTCAAGACCTGAATCCATCCTCCTGTTACCGATGTATACTGCCCTACAACTTAACCAGGATATTTTAGTGGCTGCTAAACGGACTGTTTGCACTTTCAGTCCTTCAGACCCGCTGAGTTCAGATTCAAGCAAATAAAACAACAACTCCTAAGTGGTTTCAAACTGATACTCATGTACTGATGGTGATGCAAACCATACTAGATCACGAAACAATACATGATGTTGAATCCTGGAGCTGAACATAAACGCAGAGGCCTGTCAGAGTAATAATGACACAGAGCTTTTAAAATAGCAGGGTTGATAGTCTACCTATCAGTATCTATCAGTGAGTATTTTCATGCCTGAGACTTAGCAGAGGTCCAGTTCAAACCCATTCTGTCAGTGCACTGACGCCAAATGGATTGATAGGCAGTAAGTTACTATCTATGTGTGTGTGTATGTTTTGCGCAGGTCCAACATCTACATCTCGAAACCATCTTCATCTTCACATAAAAAGACTACCAGGTTTGTATCAACTGCACACATTCACTTTTTGCTTATCATTACACAAGTGTCAATAACATGACAACAACAAGACAAGAAGAGGGAAAGAATATGAAAATATAGCATAATATAACAACATTTTCAAAAGTAAATGAAAAATATAAAGTGTCTCTATGCTCTATCTTCAGTCGGCAGGGGTACGGTGGCCCGGCGTGGACACACAGCATGCTCTCTCTTGCTCACTGAGCCAGTGAGTTGGTTTGACACCAACCATTTCCTCCCTCCTGAGGTCATAAAGACCTTCTGTACAATCACGAGTGGTCCCGCCTTCCAACAACCCCACTCCCCCAAAAAAAAAAATGAATTAGGCTTTTTCCCCGAAAAATGCCCGGTAACTGGTATCCACGGCAATGGCCCGTGTGTGCAGGGTGGGGCATGACTGTTTTTTTTTTGTTGTTGTTTTTTTTTTTTTTTAAGAGTAGATAGTGATGACCTCACGGCCACCACCACGAACCAGGAGGACCCTGTTCAGACCCTCGAGGAGAACCTCCAGGAACTCCATGTCTGAGAAGAGAAGAGTCAAGGAGTAAACCTACACAGCACACAGAGACAGCACAGGACAGTGAACAGACTACAGCAAAGGACTTAGCACTGGTTGACTGGACTGACGACAGTCAGTCGTCATCCACAAGATGGGTGTCTATAGCAATATGTGTGTTCCTATATGTTCTCTTGTAACCCATGTCCTAGTGTGGACATCTCGCTAGAGGCAAGGAGACAGCAAACGCAGTAGAGTCACGGTAGAGGCCAGGGAGCTGGGTTTGGCGAGGGTGGATGGAGATGGTGGGGAGGGTCTGGGAGGGGTAAAGAGGGGTATCATTGCTATTGGATGGCTGGGGGGCTTAATGGTTGAAGAGACAGTCCTTCAACTAGAGGACCAGGGTTCAAGCCCCTGTGTTGAAGAGTCCTTGAGCAACACATGGAATCCTTACTAGCTTAAGGAGGAGACCCGCACTTAAACCTCCAGACCACTACAGAGGTCAATAGGATTAGGGGTAGTGGCTTGCAGTTTTTGACACTGGAAGATTCATAACTGGGCAATGGCAAAAGGTGGGGCAATAATTACTAGTGTGTGACAGGGATCATTAGCCACCTGGGCCCGGTGTTCCCAGTCTATAAAGTCCTGGCTGCTACTAACAGTGTGTCTCTCTCTCTCTCTCTCTACTTCCCTGCAGGAACCCGTTTGGTTATGTTGCAGCTTTAGTTCCTCTTCAGTTCTTTCCTTTACTTTGTTTACATGCACCTCACAACACTCACAGACTATCTCCACTCTCATACATGCCCTACACTACTGATTCCACTGATCTCCACTCTCCATGCACTTTTGTACTTTTGTTATGCATTTAATTAATCTCAGTTTGTTTAATAAATCGCCTTGGTTAACATTTGGAAAACAGTGTGTCTCCTACTTGGCGTTAGGAGCCAGGTTATGACAAGTGGCAGTGGTTTATAGTTAGATATAGCGGGGGTAGTGTGTAACAGAGACACCGTGTGGCCAGGTTATGTAACTGGCACTATATTTGGACTTATTTGTGACACCCCTTAGACAGGTTGTCACTGTTGATGAAAGTCTCTATTCAGTTGACCAAGTTAAATGAATCTGCTTTGACAAAGGTAACAGCTGTTTCCACCATTTGCACTCAATCCATGTCTTGGGGCGTAATCCTTAAATTAATGAAATTGAATCTCAGTATAGGCAACAATTCTTTATACAACATAGTCTGTATGCCTATAAGGACAGTAAGAATGGTGCACGATGAGAATTTATTATGTTCATTGTGTGGTACTGCAGTAAGTAAAGGATACAATTTTCATCTCCTCCTCTGTTCCTGGGCGGCCCGGGCATGTTCAGCAGCACCAGGTGGGCTCCCTGGGACTTGTTCACCACCACCTCATTCAGCTTGATCGCTGTGTGCATCCGACGAACATTAGACTGGTTCCTACGACATAATGTTTATAGTGAGAACAGACCAGACTGAGGAAACAATTAGTAACTACAGGGTACGCTCGACTAAAACCAACCCTACATTTCCCTGGTTTCTTGACAGTGAATATCTATTTTTCCCCTCACGGTGTATATACAGTAACTAAGTGGAAAACAGCTAGGATACTGTCTGAAACCGGTTCCCCCTACGCTCTCAGTGTATATGAGACCAGTGAATACATTTAACTGTCATTACTGTATCCTTGAAACTAACCTTAACACTGTACTGAACCCTAATTATAAAACCCTTATTGAAAGGTCTCAAGAGATTTGGATGTGTTGTAATACAAGACTATTATAGCTCTACCCCCATCCTTAACCTGTATATTTGGCAATAGGACAGCACTCTGGGGTAAGATACTGTAGTGGTTGAACAACAGGAAATCCCTTCACAAATTTCAGTTCATCTTGCTTGTGATGTTTCCACTTGAAACCAATCCAGAATGTACCTCTTCAAACAGGCCTACAACTTGAGGTAAACATTCATTTCAACTTCTATCTGACCACCTCCTAATACAACTAATACATTATGTATTTACTAAGAAAGCACCTTGAACAGTTGAATAGTGGAACAGTTGAACCTACAGGTTTTTTTTTTTGGTTTTTTCAGCAAACGGATCATCAGCTTCAAACACAGATGCGAGAACAGAAGCATGGCAGGTCACAATTATGGGACTGAAGCATTTTGAATTTCAAACCAGCAACTCTTGAGGCACTGATATACAGGCAACATTTTGAGACAAAGACGTGCACCCCCACCCCACAAATAAGACCAACAGTATTCATTATTTTACTTTTTTTGTTACAGCCCAATTGTATATACTGTGTTGTAGCTGATCATAGTGATTGATTTGGTCACCATCACAGTTCATCTTCATTTGCTCAAAATATTGTCTGTGTGTCATCAAGCTCAAAAAGATAGAACAGATGGCAATAAAGCAAACACAGTACATGACATGTTAAACAGCCAGTAGCCAAATTACAAGAAGCAAAACAAAACAAAGCACTTCCACAAAACTTCTGCTTTCCATTCTACTGAATGAGAAAAATATTATCTTCTCAAATATTCTAAATATTCTAAAATATTATAAATATTGTCTTCTAAGGTCATCATGACACAAACTAATGTTCAGGGCAAATGCATTTTTTCAGATTTTGTTTACTTCCTAAAAACAGAACCAAACATCTGTAGCTGTTAGATGGAAAGCACAAATTTGATCTTGCATACTAAATGATATGACAAGATTACATGTCAATTAAACCAATGGAGGCTTTTCCTGCAAACATGAGATGGGGGAAGCACATGCAAATGCACTCTCTCACACACACACGCACACACACACACACACACACACACACACACACACACACACACACAAGATGGAGGACATGGAACAAAGCTACTGACATCCAGACGCAGAGGACACACATACAGACTAGGGCAAAGAGAATTGTGACTTACAGACTCTCCCACTCTCTAGAAGGGGGAAAACAGGACAGAACAACAGAAACAGGCTTAGATGCTTCTAGAACAGCTCTCCAGAGCTCTCCACCACAACACATGCCACCAACTGTCCCAAACGGCTCATCGTCCCATAACAAAAATGACCACAGAAAGCTGTGGCCAATTGGCAGGGAGCCATTTGATGTGTATGGCGATACTAGTATACACATAGAAATTGTGAGTAAAATAGTTATTTGTGTTTACAATGATTTATGTATTTTAAAAACATTAATTTATACAGTAAGCCAATACGTTTGGACTGTATCACTGTGGGAGACACACGATGAACTCCACACACCGACAGTATGTATGGACAGTATGGAATGAGTATTGTGAGTCCAAACAGCAAACGGTGTGCTTGTGGTCTGCGTGGTTCCGCCATGCAGTCTCAGATGGCCAAATGTACCCCCGCACACACACCTAATGCAGCCTGAATGTACACACCATGCAGGCAATGGCCCCATTTCGCCCCGTCAGGCTCAGGGTGTGCACAGTACTACTGTTACAGACACTAATGTACAGCTACACATGCTGTCCTCCTGCATAGAGGCAGTTGCACCATTCTGGGTTTCACGGTTTACACTTAAATATGACCATTTTTACGTCAGTTTTCTTTAATATGTTGTCAAATGACCAGGTCAAAACAGGACATAGGCCTAATGATTCAAAATGGTGCAAACGTCTCTCAACAAGGCACATGCAACACTGTGTCACATCATCACCATCCTAATGGTACCGCTACATTTATCGATTTGCCCGCCGCGTGGTTCCATTTTGGGGCTTCTTCAGTTGCGTACAGAAGTAACACTATCACTGTGATTCCTCATCTCAGTTACCAAGTAGCACGATCGCTACGCAACTGTCGTTCCCTCGCTTTAGCCCCTGGACCCGCCAAGCCGCGCATACAGCGGTGGCCGGCAGGGTAGTGTTTCGTGGAGAGCCACGGGGGGCGTGAAACTTACGGTCGCATGTTGAAGAGGTCGCGCACGGCCACGTTGGCGTTGGGCTCGCGGTTCCGATTGCGCTCGGTAAAGAGCTTCTCCTTGGTCCAGGTCATGTGGACCCGCTCGGGCCCGGCGTCAGCCTTGTCGTTCAGCGTGGCATGAGAGGCCGTGTTCCTGTCGTGGATCAGCTGGGCCTGGACGAGCGAGAGAGAGAGATTGAGAGAGAGAGAGAGAGAGAGAGAGTAAGAGTAAGCACTGAGAGACAGAGTGAGGACTGAGGTGTTGAGGAGGCCTGACAGAAAGGCTTGGAGGGAAGTTAAAGGTGACGTGTGATGGAAGCGTGGAGCGGAGATGGAAGTATGGAACGAGGGACGAGAGACAAAAGACTTTGGGGCGGTGTCCTGAAAGGGCAGCAGGGATGCCAGAAAGATTAAGAGGGTGATGGAATCAGAGGAGAACAGGGGAAGGAGAGAGACGGTGGATTGGTGGAGAATGAGGTCGGAAAACGAACACAAACATACGTTGACAAGGAAGAAGACAACCATTGGACGGCACCAACCACCACGTGGGGAGGAGAGTGGAACATAAACGGATTGTTCAGAAATAGGATGGAGGGACAAGTATTGTCCTAATTCAAGTCGTGCGGGTGAAACCATGCTATTAGGAAAGACATGAACGATACAAACCCGTCTCAACTGTGAAACAAAATAAAATAAAATAAAATCTACGGAGACGTACAGACCACGATACCACAGTACACAATGTGCATCACAACACAAGGTATCTCCGGGTAGGCTGAAGGCCACAGCTGGGGGATGAGACACAAGGTTCTTGCTGATCGACGACAAAAAACGGCATTGTGAAGGTGGGAATGAACCAAACAGGGAAGATTCAACTACAGCGGGAGACAGGATGTCAACCCAAAGAGTTGGATACAGACACGAAGGGGAATTGCTGATGATAACACATAGTATGTGAGGTAAACCCAATACGTTACTAAACAAAATGTACGTACTTGGGAGCAGGGCTACAGAGGCAAGAGATGATAAATGGTTTTGCTAATACAATGGAATAGAGCACAAACTTCCACAGATCAGTAGCAACAGTCACTGTCCAACAATAATACCTCAATGAATGGCTTATGGTAATACTGTTATCGCTTGTCATCATGAAGGTACGGGATCTAGGGTTAATAGTTCAAACTGAAATTAGATGATGCTATGAGATCTACAGGTACCGTTATCAGATCACTGTTTAAGCAAACGAAGTATTCTCACACTAATGTATTCTATTAAAGGAAAGATTAGGGTCCTGTAACTCGCCAGGGATACTCTATACTGGTAATGGTCATGGGTTTTAACAAGGTCCATGAACCAGAGACGAGAACATTTCATCTGCTGACAGAGCAGCACTAAGAGGCTATAAGATGTGTCACCGCGGATCGTGTGATTACATTTGACAATCCCTTTTTTGTTTGTGCTCCTATTCTTCAATATACATGTAGACTGTAGACTGACTAGATGTGGTTGTCAGTATTAACAGTGACTGATTATACAGGTGGGTGGGGGTGCCAAGGTGATGATCATGAAATTGGTGATTTTGGTTAGGAAAGAAACATATGGAGTGGACAGTATTGTCCAATCAGAACTTGGGGTATAATTCATGAGACCAGGGTCAAATAGCAGTTGCAAATAATTGTTAGCATTTGTTTAAACCTGCTTGAAGTACCAGATGGGTGGAGTTAACCACATCAGGACAATTCAGAAGGGATCAGGTACATTTTCAGTCACTGAGAAGTACGAGTTGACTTTCAAATATATTCCTATAATTGAACTTTGTCATATTGCCCAATGTGGTAAGTCCTACCAAACAAGCCATAAAATGTTTAACTATTTGACCCACATCTGAAACGTGTAATAAACTGCATATTTTACCAACCAAATATTTGACCAAAAGATTGAGCAGATAATGTAGAATTCTCACTGCTTATGTGCCGCCATACCCCACAGGTGTTCTGTGACGATACTGTCCACTCATTCCTCCTAGAAGTCGGGTGGGGAGATAATGAAGGGACAGGGCTGCAGCTCCAGGGTGTGACGGGCAAGCATTCACAAAGCAGATCTCAATGACTGTACAAGAAGGGCTGCTCCTGGACCTGTTTGGACTTTTTCTAGTTGTGATGTCAGATAGAACAGGTGGACCTCGCCCGTGATTGGCTACCGATTGGTTAGCCCTTGCTATGTCTGGGCCCCCTTCACACTGTGTTTACCACTTGGCTAACTGCATTCTATAGCGTTTCTGCTAACCGGTTAACTGGGTTCTTGGTCCTGGCCAGTGTGAAAAGCATAATGGCAGGTCTAATAAACAACATTTCACCTCTCTTTCCTCTTTAAAGTCCCGTTTAAATGTCAACTGCAAGTGTAGCCAATACCACTTTGTGAAGACATGCCCGTGTTTCTAAATGTGAGAGACTGTGGGTTGACGACTTGGCTACCTCGTCCTCCTGAGTGTCCTCCATCTGTGAGGACTGTCGGCTGGGGCTCGAGCCCTGAGCGCCCCCCTGGTTCTTCCTCCGGATCGAGCTACGTGATTCGTCAGTGATACTCTGAATCTGAACAGGGTATGGCCCAGAGAAGCGTTGTGGGGTTGACGGAAGGTTGACGGACAGGAAAAGGGGCCAATTGTCACACAGTGTAGCGCTTGTCCATATGATGCAGTCATTAAACTATGTGGACTAGTATCTACGGAATCAAGCCTTGGGTTCCTTGAAAGGCGCTATATAAATCCAAACTATTACTATTATTATTATTATTATAAGCCAAAGAGTTCCCTGTGGGAATATTATATGTTTCACATATAATCTGATCTGTACAATATCTATGACCCTTTTTTACACTTGGCTTTAAAATGTGTTTCGGTGATCCGAACGCAAGTGGACAGCCGAGACACATCGCCGTTCACATCCGTCTCCAAGGCGTCCAGCTGACCACTTGTGTTCAGATTTCGTTACTGCCTACGTCACTTCCACTAGAGGCGTGTCGTCGTAGCTAGAAGTGTGTGTTGTCGGGACGCATCAGGACACATTAGCGTTTACACTACAAAAGATATGTGGTCAAATGCGTCCCAGATCTCCTCGGCAAGTGGTTCGAGTGATCGGATCAGAATGCGTCTCGGCGGTCGTTTACACTTGTATTTAGCGCTGTCCACTCGTGATCCGATCGCCCGAAGACGCATGTTAAAGCCAGGTGTAAACAGGGTCTAAGAGGCTTAAATGGGTAGTGATAATATGTATTCTAGTCTTTATGATCTAAGAGACAATTCGAGTATACAGAAAGATCCAGCATCTTTTCCATATTGTACTGTAGGATGAAGAGAGGTTGAGGGCGAGGGATGTGGTGAGGAGGATGATGGCGTGTTACCTCTCTCTCCCTCTCCGTTCTGGACAGCTGCATCTGTTTCAGCATCTGAGACCTCTGCTCCATCACCAATGTCTTCTCATAGGTGAAGGCTGAGATGTCACTGTCGTGCTATAAGAGCAGAGAGTGAAGAAGGAGTCAATAACATTTTGAACAGGAAAAACTGAAATAGACCAAACAAGTAAATAAAAAAGGGTAGGAGGGTAGTATTTTATTAGTGCTAAGCTCATGCCATGTTCTAAACTCTGATGCAATAACCATATAAAATAAATATCAAAGTCTTTTTAATGGATGCACTCTGATTGGGGTTAGTCTTATAAAAACAGTAATCACCATGCTCAAGCTAGCTTGCATAAGAGGAAGAAATGCAGAGTCCTAAATTATATTACTATGTATAATACCTCATTTTATCAACTCCTCTTGACTTTATTTGAAAACGTTTCCATGAACTTAGTTTTACAGTAACAGCACATTCAAATATCTGCACTCTTTAGACTGAATCAATTACTGTCAATACATTTTTAATAATGACATTCAGTTGTTCCAGTATCTATTTCAGTGTTATTTAGGCTGAAGTCAAACAGCTGGTGCATCTCCATCTGTCCCACAGAGAAGCAGAGTCTCACCATCTCCACCACCTCCACCTCTGCGTCCAGCCGCAGGTGGTAGAGGAACATCTGGAGGTCTTTCTTCATCTGGATGCTGTTATCGTCCATCTGGGCCACGGTGAAGATACGCATCTTACACTTCCTCCACACCTGGACGAGAGAGAGAG